>PVHY01001952.1:60425-139948 GCA_004024945.1 Uropsilus gracilis | reverse complement strand
CCTCTTCCTTGGCCTCTTTGAGTGCTTTTATCACATTGATTCTGTATTCTTTGTCTGACATATGGAGCATTTCTTCGATGTCTTCCATGTTTGTTTTTTCAAATTGTTTATCCTTAGGTGGTGAGTTATTTTTCTTAGGGCTTGCTTGAGTGTTTGTGTTCTTCCTTTTTCCTGTGTTTTCCTTTCGGATCTGCTCTACTTATTGGGTGACTACCGCTCTAGTAGTAGGCATGTTGTAGCCTATATAGTCGTATTTACTGCTGCTTATGTGCTTTTTGTAGTGAATGTCCTTGTGTTCTGAGTTTGCGCCGGTGCCCCGTAGCAGCGCCGGTGCTTTTGGGCTTTGGGGCCTGACGACCGTGAGACGCCACGGGCTGTTGCAGGTAGGGAGCCCACCTCCTGTCTCGCGTGGTCTCCACCCCCAGGTGCTGGCGCTCTAGCTGCTGCTTTCAGGCGGGTTGGAGTCCCCTCTGCAGGTGACTCCCGTCCCCGAGAGAATCTCAGTCCACTCCCGGGACTTTGGGGTCGGCGGCGCGCAGTTACGACAGGTGCGGCTCCATCCCCTCTCCCTTAACCAACTCAGTCCAAACTGGGGTTAGGCTGAATTGCCAGGGTCCATAGAGATGCAAATGGTCGGTCTGCCTACCTCCTGGGTGTTTCCCTGTCGACCGTGAGACGCCACGGGCTGTTGCAGGTAGGGAGCCCACCTCCTGTCTCGCGTGGTCTCCACCCCCAGGTGCTGGCGCTCTAGCTGCTGCTTTCAGGCGGGTTGGAGTCCCCTCTGCCTAAGACTCTTGGAATTACCAAAATTTCTACTTGAAGAGTCTATTGTAAATACTACTTATTTTGAATTTTTTTTTTCTACATAAGATGTAAAAACTGAAGTAGAGGACATGAATGAGGTCAGAATAAATACATGGAAGTTAATACTGAACCCAAACATAGGTAATTGGAATTTAGTGATATTGACATCATGCAAAATAAACTGTTGGGAATATAATTGTGATTTCTTAAGATCTAGATTAATTTGATAGCTTGCTTATTTAGTGACACAATCACATATAAAAAAGATGTTTGCAAAAGCCAGTAACTCAAAACTATAATTAAGACTGCCTTCTTTTTCTTGCAATTCCTCATTAAAAGCTCTCAAAAATATTTCACTTACTTGGAATGCTTCAGTGAAACTTTGACCAATTTTTAATATACCAACATTGACATGTACGATAAGGGCTTAACAACTCTTCCTGCTTTTAAAACAAAATGCACAACTCAGTTGATCAAAGCTAAGTCCTAATTAAATATCCCCATTTGAGGCATATATTTCTTTCAAGTGAAACTGTTTATGCTAAATATGAACAACTCAGATGTGATGCATAGTAAACCATCTCTACTGAATCAAAATCAGGGGAGAAAAATGGGGGAGAGGAAAAGGAGGGAGTAGGGAAGGAAGGAGAGGGAGAGAAGGGGAAAGGAAGAGGGAGCAAAAGTGGAAAGGAAGGGAGAGTGGGGGAGGATGAATTTTTCTAATGTAAATGAATTTTCTTTGGGAAGAGGCGATAAAGAGTTCTAAGTCTATCAGTGTCTATAAGCCAAACAAATGACTCCAAGGTAAACATTTCTGTAAATCTCTCCTGAAAGCTCACACATTAACTGCAATGGCTTTTTGATTTTTTTTTTCTTTTTGGCTTCCACATGTGTAAGTTTCCAGAACTCGATTCAGTTAGTTTCTAACCAGGCAAAATGAAAGTATTCATGAAACATCTTCTGAAATTGTTATGTATGATAGTCAGTAATTTTTTAAGAATAATTTAAATACTTATAAAGAAAAATATAAACAATATAGATTTAGAATTCAAGAATTTTTAGTTGATATTTTCTCAAGCCACAATAATTGTGGGTTATTAACTATTTCAAAGAAAAAATTTGTAAGCATAATTTATATTTATCACCTTTTAATTGGAAATTTCTACTTAAGGATCTACATTTGCTTTAAAATTTTTCCAAGTGTGTGTGTTATGTTCTAATTTGAGCTATTGTTTTTCTTTGTTTGTGTGTTTTGTTTTGTCCTGACATCTTTCTGATCTTGGAGAAAACTCAACAACTGATTGTTATTATATTGAAAGCTCCATAAATGGTGCTAAACTTTTCTGTTTCTACCTAGGCTGGCAGGTATATTTCACATGATTACACACTTGGTAAGTAACTAATCACTCAATAAATATTTAAAACTTCAATCTTTTTTACTTTTCTTTCTTCAGTAGCTGAAAATTATCTATAGCACAAGTGTAAATATTGATATAAAGATGTGCTTTGACAAATACATTTGTGTAGTCAACACTTCTATTAAATATATAAAATTAATATCAGCTGAAATAATTTGATCATAATATTTCCATAAAATCTTTATCTATGACATAAACAGTTATACTTCTGATTTCTATCAGGGTCATAGATCAGTGACACAGTGAGATGCACAGTTTCATTTCAAAGATAAATGTATATTACATAGCTGACATTTTGATCCAAATAATGCATTTTATACTCATTCATATGTCTATATGACTCAATTTTGCTTGAATTTTACTACTAGATAATAGCCAATTGAATGAATGTGCTAATTTGTCTATATATTTTTTATGAATTGGATATTTACAATGTTAATGGTATTTAACAATGAAGTATTTTTAGCAATAAAGTATTTTTATGTACAAGTATTGCTTTGTGGCTACATATACAGGTCTACTTTAAACACATGTATAGACATTTCTGGATAAAAATTAACTTCACAAGAAAATGCCCAACTTTTCAAAATGAGCCAACATACAAATATTCTGGCTATACTAAATTATTATCAACTTTTGTGGTATCGGTCTTTTTAATTTTAATTTCCAGGCCTGTAAAAAGTAGTAACATTTTGGTTTTAATTTTATTGATTAATTATGTTAAAATTTTTGAACAGCTTTTACTGTGCTTATTTGCCACACAGTGCCATAGAAATTATATTTGGAATGTAAAAGAGAGTGAAATTTTAAAAATTATCAAGAGCAACAAAAAGTAGTACTTACTTTAATTCATTTAAATATGGGGGAAATAGGAAGGGTTGTTTTGTCTAATATTCATTAGAAGGGACTCATTCCTATTAGTGCAAATCAAGTTGTATTATCTTGTATTTTTTTTATTAAAGTATCATTGGTATATATCACTGTATAGTGATCATATGGAAAATGCCTACCATCTTGGGTAGAAATAGAAAAGTCTAGCATCATTTATCCAAAAATATAGGATTCCATCTCTTCATGTGTATATTATGCAAGGATAACTTTCAAATTTGCAGCAAGGGGCAATTCTGTCATGTTTGTCTTCCTTGTCCTTTTAAAGTCATGTCAAGCAAAGTATTGCAAGTCAGGAGTTTGGAATACAATTAGTTAAATCCTCTGAGACAAAGGATTAAGGCCAACAATTGAAACAACAGAAATAGAACCTACTTTTCAGTCTGAAAGATATGTAGAATTGAGTAATATATTAACTTCCCTCAACAAAAACCTAGTTGGATTAAATTCTGCCCTATAATAAATAACAACACTTTCTTCAAAATTGATTTTTTTTATATTTCCACTTAAAGGTAAATTTGACTGTACTTTTTCAGCTGACTTTGCTTCTGTTTCTGAAACAGCACAGCTTTCAAGAATACTTTTAAGGGGAAATTAATGCTTTTAGCTGTGTGTATTTTGAAAACTCAGCAAAAATATTGCTGAGTTGATGACACCTCCTAGAGCTCAAATCCAGTATTTAATGAAGTCTTTCCTAATCTCTTGGCAAGAAAAGGAATAACTGAATGTTCTCTTAAGTTAACAATCTATGAAAGTGGAATATAGTTTTTCCTTTATTGTGATTTCACCTCAGATTTATTTTTCTGTGTATAACTGAAAGTTCTCCAGTATTTTCAAAGACCTTATAATCTACCTACAGATATTTTATATTAATGAGACATTTTCCCTACTAGCAATTTTATATATTTATGAGATGTTCTTATTTTATGGGTAAATTATTTAAAAATAGCAATTCATGCTTTATGATGAATATTTACAGTAAATTTGTTTATTATGCCTAATATTATAAAATATTGCTTGAAAGTTTAGGCACATATTTTATCAAATTCTTAACATCCCATGAAAACTGGCATATCAAAGACAAAATTGCAGTAATGTTTTACTTTGACATTTTTATTAGCATTATATGTGAAGCATTTTGGTGATTACTTTTTAATGAAGTAAAAGGAGTTTCTTATTTGTGTGATTAATTTAAGTGTGATAACTTTGCTTATATCCCACCTAAAAAAAATAAAGGCTTTCTATAATAAATTACTCTCTTACTCTTGTTTTAAGTTTGTTTCTGTTGATTTATTCATTCACTAAGCACATACTAAATAATTAGATGAGTGAAAAACACATAGGAATGTGTGTTTGATACTTTCTTGCAGGGGTAAGAGACTGAAAGACAAGCCATATGTTCATAAGGGACTTTCCAAGTAGAGATGAGAAAGTGACAGTTCTAAAATCTGGAGCAACTGGGAGATGATAGGAAATGAAGAACAACTGGGGAGAAGATAAAATATATGTGTAAGATGATTAAGAATTCAATGATAAGTTTTATACCTGATTCTGAATTGCCATGTGTTTTTCCTGTTCTTTGATCAACAGCAATTAATTCTCAATTTCTTTTCTTTCCTCTTCTTCCTTTCTTTCTTCTCCTCTCCCTCCTTTCTTTTCCATCTCCTCTTTCTCCTTTCTCTCTTCCCTCATTTCTTCCTGCATCCCAGTCTCCTCTTCCTTTCCTTATTCTCTTCCTCATTCTTGTCCCACTCTTTTTTAAGCTTATGCTTGTCGCTACCCTTATCCATGTACTACCCTATCTCTATCCCTAATCCTACCTGTATTCCCCCACTCATATTCCATTCCCAACCCTTATCCCATGTCTATGCCTATACCTATACCTATACCTATACTTATTTTTATCCTTATTCTTTGAAAGTAATAGATACCTAGCACCCATGCAGATATATATATATATAGATCTATATATATAGATCTATATATATAGATCTATATATATAGATAGATAGATATATATGATGTGAAATATATATATATATCTATATATATATATATAGATATATATATATATATTTCACATCATTTTGATCCCTGGGAGTCACCTACCACCTCCCCTCACCGACTGCTCCAGCTGGTCCCTATCCTCCCATTTTGTATTTTCATTTGGTTGTCAATATATTAGTAAAACCATTTGGTTTCTGTCTTTTTCTTTCTGACTCATTTCTGCTAGTATGATTTCTTCTAGGTATGCCCATGTTTCCATAAATTCATCAAATTTGTCACTTTTAATTGATAAGTATTACTCCATTGTGTATATATACCACGTCTTTTTCATCCAGTCATCTGTCTTGGGACATTTGGGTTGTTTCCATGTCCTTGGAATGATGAATAGTGCTGCAATAAACATCTGAGCACAGGTGTCCTTTTGTACCCACATTGAGGTCTCCTTTGGCTAGATTCCCAGAAGAGCAATTGCTGGGTCAAATGGTAGTTCCATTTTCATTAGTTTGAGGGCTTTTTATACTACTTTCCATAGTGGTTGGACCAGTTTACATTCCCACTAGCAGTGTAAGAGTGTTCCTTTCTCTCCACATCCACATCAGCACTTGTTGTTACCTGTTTTTTTGATGTGGGACATTCTTACTGGTATTAGGTGGTATTTCATTGTGGTTTTGATTTGCTATGTGTGTGTGTGTGTGTGTGTGTGTGTGTATGAGTTGAAGAGACTGATATAAAAGATAAAAGTAAGCTAAAGAACTCTCATAAGGAATAAAGAGAAAAGTAAGCTGAAGAACTCATAAGGAGTAAAGCAAAGATAGTCCAAGAACATAGTGACCAGCCTATAGGTCTTCTCTCTGCTCTCACATGTCTATTATGTTGTTCTTTCCTGAGCTAAGAAGGCTTGTGCTCTGTTTGGGAGTCAAAAGAAAGAAGTGATGGGAAAACTATCCCATCACTTTCCCAGTACTACAGTGAAAATTTGGAAACCTGTGCCTCCCTATCACAGAAAGCAATATTCAGAGGTTGATTGAAGTATGATGCTGGGAATGCTATCATTTAAATATCAAAAAACAAACAAACAAACAAACAACATTATTTGAGATGAATAAACAAAACAGTAAAGAATATTAAATGTTCTGGGAGGGTGGGAGAAAGAAAACTCAGAAGGACTATGTTGTCTTTGAGGTGAAAGAGCTATTGATCCAGACAGGATTTTTACTTTCTTCTTAAAAGCCAAGGAGGAAGGAGACAAGATGTGATCTGTGAATTCAGTAAATAAGTTACTGTGTTGGACTTAAAGGAGATGTTGCAACTAAGGCTGGGACTACACTGATATTGAAACAATTGAAAGATGAGGGAATTGAAAAAATGAAATAATTTCAAAAATTTGACTGTAATAACAGAGGTAAATAAGTCCATCTTGAAAAAGTCATGCAATGAAATAATTACGAATTTTTACTTGGACAAGCTTGGGAAATATTGCATGCTAACAGTTGAAAAATAAAGGTAGCAGTATATGAAAAAAAGTTATATAGTTACTTTGATTTATAAAAGTTAAACTTCAAAATTATAAGCTCACACATTTTCTAAATCATTCTCATCCTTCCACTGATGATATGATTGTATTAGAGTGCATATATTTGTTATTAATAAATATTTTATGAAATAATCTATTTTATAAATACATGTATGATTTCACTCAGGATTATGTTTAATTTATAATGACTTTATTATAAATTATGTAATTATTTGTAAAATTATATAAAACTAAAAAATTATTATCTTTGGAAATTATAATATAAAGTATTAGGGTACTATCAAGTATTCTAGATGCAAGTCTCATCTTTAGTTTAGGGAAATAGTTTTTTCCCAAGAATCAAACATATGTGACATAATTAGGACTGTTAAAGATTTTCTGTTAATTTTTTTTATATTTGGAGACAAATGTGTATTCTTACTTGAGAACAAATATTCTCAAGTTGAAATGGTATATGGTTTTAAAAAATTGATTTGCCTTTCACAAAGAGAATGGAAATAAGACACACAATTCATTTTATGGGAGAATATTTTTCACATACTGCTTAATGATTTATAATAAATGGTGAGCACAACTTAAATTGATATTTCTTAACACAAACAGATGGATAAAGCTATTTAAAAAAACAAAACTGAGTGTGTTGTCTTCCCATGCCACCTATTTATGTCAAAATGTATTTTTATAATATTTTCTGTACACACTGAAAATACATTGTCTATATTCTTTCTCAAAGTGAAATCTGCTGATTCAATATCCTCTTTGGTAGCTAAGTTTATATGAGTTTAAAATGTGATAAACTCTTCATTTGAAACAGAATTTTCACTCATGATTGATGGATTTGAGATTCAACCTAATGAAATCTTACCTACCTTGAAAAAATAATTAAAGTAGCATTATCCTCAATTCTCTCACTTTATGTCCTGCTTCAATCATATATTTTAAATAATGACTGCCTTTTCTTCCCTCTGAGGTTTGAAAGAGTTCCCTTATTAGATATTAGATTATTTTCATCAGTAAAATATAATTAATGCAATAAGTTTGGAAGCAAACTTATAAAATAGCACTTTTATTTACTCATCTATGTATTTAGTTTCTTTTATTATTTAAGGAGCCATTTCATAAAGACATTCAGAATAGCATATAAAATAGCACATAATAAATAGCAGATGCAATTAACAATCTATATGCCACATTTTAAATCCCTTTCTTCTCACTTCTAAGCAAATTCAAATTCAAAATAACAGTGAAGAAGTTAAGTCATAAAGAAAAATTATCTGTATCTCTGACTTTCCTATCTTGAATCAAGGAGCAAGGATTTCTCTCTTTCCATTCCTATTCCCTAATTCCCTGAATTCTACTTCAAATAGTCATTGAATAACCATGCACTAGGTTAGACAATTATCCATTTTAATTGCTGCAAGGTCAACTGCTCAATGACTCTGATGAGAATCAGTGCTACAATAAATAGGTCACTGGGAGGTAGAGGCTTTATGCTTGTTTGGTAAAAAGCCTATAGATCCAATTTTATTTAAATAATGTGTTTAGTCCCATTTGCTTATTTTTGTATTTGTTTCCTTTGCCTTTAGAATCTGGTCAACCAAAATAGCTAGGAAACCAAATTTATTTATTTATTTATTTATTTTTATTTTTTTAAATTTATTTATATATAAATTTCACAACATTGTAATCTCAAGGATTTGCCCCCCCCCCTCCCTCCTTTCCCCCTCTTTCCCTCCTGTTCATAGTTGTTCGCTTCATTTTGGTGCTTAGCTTGTTTTGACTTTCCTCAAGGCTTTTGCTTATTTGTTTAATATTATTTAAATTTGGTTTCCTTTATTTATAGTGAAAAAACAAATAAAGGAAACCAAATTTAAATAATATTATGTCTATTTTTTCATGTATTATACAGTTTTGATCTTACATCCTTTTCTTTAATCCACTTTGAATATATTTTTGTTTATTACATGAGATAGTAGTCGAGTTTCATCTTTTTTCATGTGGCTGTCCAGTTTTCCCAACACCATTTGTTGAAGATGCTTTTCTTTCTCTAATGTGTACTCTTGACTCCTTTATCATAGATTAACTGCCCATCTAAATATGTGTTTATTTCTGAACTCTCTTCAATTATATTTCACTTGTTAATATACTTTTATGGTGTAGTTTGAAATGTGGGTGTATATGTCTCTGCACTTATTTTTATTTTTGCAAAATTACCTTAACTATTATTTGTTTTGTTATTGTTATTCCATATCGATATTGCATTAATGTCTGCTCTTTTTCTGAAAAATTCCCTGAAACTTTTATAGGGATCACATATTACTGGTATTTCGTGAGCAGGAACTATTTTTCAATGTATTTGTGTCTTCTGCTACTTTTCAAAACGTAGTTTGTATTGTGCATGTCTTTTTTCTCCTTTATTAAATTTATCCCTAAGTATTTAATTCTTGGTATGCAATTTTACATGAAATTTATTTTTCTTCTAGTTAATTGATGTGTTGTAAAAATGTAACATATTTTGTTTAATCATTTTGTAGTTTGCCACAATAAAAAATACATTGTTTCGCAGAGATTTTTAGTTAGCTACTTAAGGTTTTCTTTGCGCACTAACATATTATCTGCAAGTGACTTCTTTTTTCCAGCTACTGCTTACAAATTTGAATCCCTCTTATATATTTTTCTTGAATAATTACTGTAGCTAGCACTTCCATACTATGTGACATAGTAGTGAAACTAGATATCATTATTTTGTATCAGCTTTATGGACATGATACCTATACCACTAAACTTTAGTAAAAGATTATGGGTGCTTAGTTAATGTGCATGGGTGCTTAGTTAATGTGCATGCTTAGTTAATGGGTTGCATACATCTAAAGAGAGGTGAACCTATCTTCCTAAATATATTACCTCAATAAAAAGTAATAAAACTTAAAAAATGTCTCCTAAGCTACTGATTCTGTTACCAACTTTCTTTTGCTTAATGTGACAGATATACCACTATAATTAATTAAATATACTTACAAATAATATTTTGACACACATTTTTATGCCATGATCTGATTCTGGGCCTGTACTGCATACTTGTCTTGAGTACCTTATTGTATCTTCTCCCAGTGTGGAGCTCATTTGTTTATTTAACTTCATACAGTTTTCTTACAAGGTTATACTGCAAGTCATATTCTATTATCAGGATCATCAGAGTTGGACATGTTTACTATCGTTTAGTAGAAATTTAAATCAACATACTCCCCTAAACCATTAAATACTGTCATACATTCTGGGCAAAGGTTATAATCCAAGTCCCAATTTTGAAGTTTAGTTCCTCTCCCACAATCTCTTTTTCTTCCAAGATCTATTTTAAGTGACATGCAATTTTTTTTCCTGAATATGCTGCTCTAGCTAACTATTCTCATAGCAAACCTGGATATCTTTTTAACCCTTTTTCTATTATAAATCTTACAGGTCAATATTTTCTACCTACTTACCTCCATATACCAACTATGTCACTGAATTGGGATAAAATAATTATAAAAATAAGTTTTAAATGGGATGGAAAATATTAGCCTAACACATAGAACATTAAGGAAAGTAAAAGAAAAGATCTATCTGCTAGCATTTTGTGGTATGATTAGAAACTGAGAAAACATGAGTAATTGTATATTAGGAAAGGACACATGAATTATAAAAAGGTATAATGTTCAATGTGAAATACAGTAACTGTTTTATGTAGTTATGGAAAAATAGCTTTATGTTTTGAGAGTAAAATGATAGATGGAATTTTGTTCCAATATCCTAAATCAGGATAATACATTGTATAATTGCTTTTAATTGAACCTGAGTAATTAATATATTCTGTGATGGCTATTAACATTAGAGTATACCAATTCCTAGTGTAATTATTTAATATTTGGGTGCTTATGCTGCAGATACTCATAAGCAATGATTTGAATCTATGACTGTTTAGCTCAATTATTTTTGAAGTATTTGTGTAATTATCCTAGAATAGGAAAATATTTTCTAATTTTATGCAACAATGGACATATCTAACTTCCCACTCTTTCCTGAGCATTGAGTGAAAAATCTAGAAATAAAAGCAGGTTTCCAGTTTTCATTAAAAATTACAATTGTTTTAGAAGATTTGAGTAAGTCTTCCCATCAAAAAAAATGATAAATACTTCTATACACAGATGTATGCAATAATATACAGTGAAAAATACATATGAATAGTTGTTTAAAAGTATAGTACAATGATTCATAATGTTTGTTTTAATTTTTTTATAATCCTTGATGTTTCAAATAAAACAATATCCTTTTTTCTTTATATAACTCTGGTAATTACTGTTTGACCAGTGTTATCTTTTAAAAAATCATTTTTTTCAAATCCTAGAAATGTTATATACATATATATATGTGTGTGTGTATGTATACATACACATATCTAAAATTATATATGTATATAATTTTTTTCTCTACCATGCTTTCTTCTTCAAGGAAGTCTTTGGCCAGGTAATTGAATCTTTCTTTACAATATTTTTTATATACATGGGTTACACCTTTATCTTCCTTCTTGAAATTCCTCAATTTTATCATTTGCCTCATCAATTTTCTCTTTAGATATTCATACTACAATTAAATTATCTATGAGTTCATATAACTTTCAAAAGACATTTTCTTGATTTCTTTAAGAAATTATTTCTTATTCTTGTTTGATAGTTAACATCATATATTTCCTTACATTTTTATTGTGTTTATTTCTATTTTTAGGTCTGTCCTTTCCATCAGTTTGTTTCAATTAATCAGTATTCCCTATTGTGTTACTTTGATTTTTTTCTTTTGAGCAAGTTTTGAGGTAGTTTTACTCTTCAAATGTCTATTTATTTGGGCTGTAAGTGCAGTTTCCCCTGCAACATCATCAACTCTGTCTGGTAATGTATCTTATGCATAGACTTAAACTTGAGTCCCACTGGTTTGAAAAAGAAAAATGTATGAATCCCAGAAAAAAGAGCCTAGAGCACCACACAACCACCAGTAATCATTCTTTTGGCCAACCCAGGCACTTCTTTAATCAATATTTCACTGATCAAACTTTGGAAGTGGCAGCATTTGAAAAAAATCAATTGTTTCTGAGTTTTTCTCTTCGTTCACAAAAAAATATTCTCTTAGTGTAGAATTCAAGTTTTCATTTGAATTATTATAAGTACTTTTAAGACCCCATTTTGTTGTCTTCTACTTACATAGACTAACTAGAAATGCACTATAATTTTTATTTCTTTTTGTATATAAAATGTTTTAATTTTGGCTGCTTCCAAGAGTTTCTCTTTTTCATTGGATAAGTAATATTATCATAACTTGCCTTTTTATTTCATTCTTCATATTTCTTCTGACTTCATTGAACTTCAAGGATCTATCAACTTATACTTCTCATAGACTGGAATTTTTTGTTAGTTTTTCTAACATAATTCTTCTATAAATCCCTCTTCTGAAACACCAATTGCATGTTAAATTATGTTCATATTGCCCACTTCTTGTTTTTGACATATATTCAAGTATTTTTAATTTTTTTAATTGTCAATAGCTTCTATTGCAACGCCTTAAAATTTGTGATAGTTTTTCATACAGTCTAACCTTCTTTTAATATCATCTAGGTTTTTTGTTATTTTTGCAAGTTTCATTTTTATTTTAAAATTTCTTCCACTGTTTTCCTTATCAGTATTACCTCCTTCAGTAACTCCTTTATGTTACTTTGATATTGCCTTTCCATTCCCATATCCCCCATTAGCAATTTAGAACTAATATATAATCATTCCTGGATGAAGAGTAGTACTTTAAATCTTTGACCATGTTATATAGATAGATAGATGATAGATAGGTAGATGATAGATAGATAGATAGATAGATAGATACACACATACATACATACATACATACATACATACATACATACATACATACATAAATATATACATAGATGATAGGTATTCTATTTATGGTCCTTATCTATTAAATTTATGTATTTTATACTTCTGGATTTGTTTATACAGATAGCTTGTTCTTGAATCTGAATTATCTGCTTCTTTTCAAGTCAAGTAATTTTAATATTGGATGCCTTCATTCGTGGATTTTTATTTCTGGAATCCTGGATTTTGAGATTTTTTTTCAAAGAACATTACATTTCAGTTTGACATGCCATTAACTATATCTGGAGTTAGTTTGATCTATGAACTTTGCTTACAAAATGTTCACATAACCAATTCAAGCAACATTTATTAAAGAATCAAATTGTTCCACTGGTAAGATCATATTATTTAGAGCACTACATCCAACATCTCATGAATTAGTTCTCTTCACTCTGGTTGAAAAGACCATATTTCCAGCCATTTGTAAGCTTTATGGATCTCTTGACCTAAAATTTTCTAAGTCTTTCCCTGGTCAAATTGTTTTTCTCAAGCTTGTGGAAATTTTAGATCTCTGCATATTCTTCTGCAGATATTTGAGTCATTCCATCTGTGGCATTTTTCATCACTACTCTGCTCCATGGATTTTAATGCCCTTGATCATCTATATGTCTTTTCAACTGAATAAAAATAGTAGATTCTGTTTGATTTCATTCCCTAGTACTTGCCTGGACGCATTAAGCTGAAACAGTTGTCTGGCTCTCCTCTCAGGTCTCAGAGACTTCCACTGATTTTTCTAGTGTGTAAAAACCATATGTGTGTGTGTGTATGGATAATATGTGAAAATGTATTTTGTTTCTTATTTTCAATGGGAGGACAATTCATCTAGCAGTTAAGGATTGATGGAAGTCTCACTGAGGGGTTTGAGAGAAATGAGTAAAGTGGTGAATTATCAAAGGCAATTGAAATATCAATTTTCACCTGTATTCATAAATTTCTCTTGAAATAGAATTCTGTGCTGATGTGTTATTATCCTACCAGCATGTTACAGATGTTACATAAGCTAATTTTTGATTAAAAAATAATCAAGTAAAATTTAATTCAAGTAATGTAGAAAAAAAGCAGGTCTTTAGGGAAGACAATTTTCGATGAAGAGAAAACTGTTTATCTCAAGGGAATAAAAATGGAAAAGCATAGAAACTAAAATCTTTCACAGTTTGTCCTTTCCTTCTCTTCCCTCTCTCTTCCAAGTTGTCTTTGTCTATCTAACAACATGTCAACTAAATCTTTGGAGAACTCCTCACATGTTTTATTGTTTTATTTTCTCCTCTATGTCTATGTCTACTCTTTTGAACAGTTTTTTTAAGGGTTAATTTTGGAGATGGTAGTTTTATTTACTGTGTCATTTGCAATGAATTATTTTTTTTCAGCTTCTTGTAACCTCTGTTCCATGGACTATTATTAAAATCTGAATGCTTATATCTCCTCAAAATTTATATGTTGAAACCCTAACCCCCTAGGTAGCTTTCATAGGTGTGCCCTTGGAAATGAGATCATGAGAGTGAGGTCCCTATGTAGGGATTAGTACACTTAAAAACATTCCAAAGCATTCTTCATCCATTCATTCATGTAAGGACTCAACAGGAAGTTTAAAACCAGGAACATAGCTCTCACTATTTCATAATTGTTCATACGTCTTGGGGTTGTTCTTCTAGTCTGCAAAACTATGAGCAACAAGTGCTTGTTTTTTGTAAGCAACTCACTTTGTATTGCTGTCTGAATGGACAAAGAAACAACCCTCAAATTCATATGTTAACCCCAGCTATCATCTACTATCTATTTATCTATATGGATAAATATATACAGATAAATATATTGATATAAATACATAGATAAATATATATGCATATATGTATATATGCATGCACATTATCTATATATTTACTATATATTAATATACATTTCATATATATAAAATATAAAAATATATATTTATGTATATATAGAAACATAGATATATAGTGTTTACTACACATGCATATATATAAATATATGTATATATATATATATATATCTAAAATGAGATTCTTAAGTAAAGAGTAAATTTATGTTGTTGAATCAAAAGATCTCAGAAACATACAGGTGGAATCTGAAATATATTTATCTCTATATATTTATCTTTATATATCTGTATATTTATCTAAATTGTGCTTCTTTATCTTAACTTTATTTCTATAGTAGTTTGAAACAAATAAGTAGTGACTAGGACTTAATAAAAAGGACATTTTGTGGAGCAAGATTTACACAGAAGATATGTGGTAAGATAAGGGTCTAGATAGGAGACACTATAGATGAGCTAACATATGGATTCTAAGAATCTAATTTGTCTTTAGTAATGTGCTATCATATAGGTATTTTTGAGGGAGAATGATGGCTCAGATAAATGTTTCTGCACTATATGAGAAATTATTTCAGGCAAGAATAATTTAAATAGAGGTCAGTAAAGTTGATTAATAACAAAATTGGGGTTAATACAAAACAGGAAAAGAGTGTGTTTAATTTATGAGGAATTTTTGACTATTTCTTCAAGATTAGTTAATCATCAAAACTGAAAAGCTAGATTGTAATAAAAAATAATGACTTTTGTGTTTCTTGTTTGAATGTTAGACTAGATAAATGTGGTACCACCTGAAATGGAGACTACCAGAAGAGATGAGATTCTTAAGTAAAGAATGATTTTAGTTTGTTGAGTTAAAAGATCTCAGAAACATACAGATGGAATCTGAGATTTGTGATTATTGGTAGAAAATTTTATATGTGTGTATATATATATATATATATATATATATATATATATATATATATATATATATATATATATTCAGTTCAGTTGTAGTTCCAAAAAATTGTATGTATTTTGTGTTGAGAATCTTGCTATTTCATTAGATTATTATACCTAACCTACCTCTTAAATTTAGTGTCTAATTTTTTAATATTAAATATAAATGAGGAATTTAGTGTCATAATTCTATATTAAGCATCACCAAAAAGGATGTTTCATATTTTTGTAGTGAATGCCATTGTATATAGTTCAAAATGAAATTATTTTAAATTTAATTACCTTCCAACATAAGAATGAGAGCAGATTCTTTTTCATTTTAAATGTCTAATATAGAAAATGGCCATTAGTTATATGAAGATATGTTCTTTTCCTTTGTGCATACAGGGGCTCTGCAGTCCTGAAAGACTTGTGACACTGGTTACCAAACCATCTTATTCAGCAAGAATTCCAATTTCCTCATTCATCTGTCCTTTTAATATGACCCTCGGTCAGAGAAAATTACAACAAATGATTTGGACTTTGAATTTGCCCCTGGACATGTAAAACGACCTCAAAGAGGCAACAATAGAGAATTTAAGACCTGTATAACACATGTGGAATAAGAGGCTGGATAATTGGGAGACAGTGTACCTTAAAAAAACAATAGTGCTTACTACACACACATTAATGATTCTAAAGATGAGAAATTCTGTGGAAAGGTGCATAAATTATAATTGTTTTTTTCTTGCTGCATGAGAAAAGGTTGCAAATAACACAGCTGAAAACATTTTTAAACTTTCCATCTCTACCTTTAGTTCTGACACAGCATACACTTTCAAATAGACCCTATTATGACTTTCTGACATTGTGACATTACATCTTGCTTCCAGCTGTGTTGAATATTCCAAAAGTATATTTTCAGGGATAAAATAACAATTAATTGTACCAAAAGTTTCTCTGTATTTAGGCAGCACAGGTTATAACTAGAGAAATAATGGTTTAGCTGTATCATCATTTAGGCCTCAAGGGATAGTTACAAATCCAAAAATCTCATCTATGGTTTAGTTACTAAGCTTTGTTATACTATAACTGAGTTTAAATTAGGCAAGATAAAATTTTAATACAAATTATTTTTAGCAAAACTTTTCAGTTCATTTAATCACAGAAACTTAGGAATTATCCTGGCATGCTTGAAGCAGAAAAAAATCCTAGGAGGAATACCATATTTTGCACTGTATTCCAAGAGTAAATGCTACATGGCCAGATTAATGAAACCAAGCCAATATCACTATATATTCACAGTTAAAAGCATTTTTCTTACTTCTCCCTGCCACTGAGTTAGCCTGTCAAAGAAAACCATATAGATACATTTTTATTCTAACATATAGAATTATTCCAAATTATTTTAAAGTACACTTAAACATATATTCTTTTAAACTCCCTCAAACCACTATATATTAATTTGAAATATATGTATAGTGTTTATACAGTAGGAAATGCAACAGACAGGAAGCATTAATATAAAAAAAAACTGGAATTACTAAAGGGTTTAGATTTAAGTGCCAACTTCATTATACGGAAAAGTCCTGTGGAGAAAGAAAAAGAAACAATACCTCCTCCCCATACAAGTACTGAAATGGTATGCTGGGCAGATTCTGAGTTTTTGTTCCTCTTGTGTAAAGTAAATGTAGCTTATATTTAGATCATGCTACCAAAAATATACATTTTTTCATGATCTTACAGAAAATAGCAGTAATAACTAAAATGATAGCTGGTACTCATGAAACATGTTCATCAAAAATAGCATAAATATTTCCAAATTATAGAAGTAGAAATTTACATTTAGAAAGTTTAAATTGCCCACAGTTTTTAGCACTAAGGAGTCAGAAATTCACTTAAGCTAAATTCTGATTCCTTTATCATTGAATTGTTAATACTCTATTGGTGTACTTTAGTGAATTGAAATATGCATAGTATATGTTCATGGTTACACAAACGAACTAGTGTGATACTAATGCTTTAGCAATCAAGCTGAGAATGTCAACAATCACAATTGAGTTGTATCAGATTTACCTTAGTGTGATATTTCCATATTTTTCAGAATTTTCTATTTCAATATTATCCTTTCTACCTTTTTTCTATATTACGAGTTCACATGCTACCTGACATGGTGAGTGTTTAATAAATGATGTCAAATAAAATTAGAATTTGATGTGCCAGTTTCTCTCATTTCTGCTATGAGAGAAATACCTAACATGATAAAGTAGTCAGGAGGATGATCTTAAATTGAACACCTGCTAACTTGCCAAGCACATTGTACACATCATTGTGTTTAGTCTGCACCACCAACAATGAGGTGGTCATTTTACACATCACATTAAGTGATGAGGCATTTGCTTAATTTAGCACTTTTGACTACTGGAAGAATCAGGTCTGTTTATTTGCAAATCAAATAGTATTCCAACAACCTGCATAAATATGAAAGATTGAAGGCTAATGATTTCTTTATCTACCACTTTAACTAACTTGTTTCTAATAAGCAGGTAGAGAAGTTCCACAAACTTACATTTATAACTAACATTTTGAGGAAATATGGGAGGACAGTAGATTGATGCCAATGGTCATCTTCCTACACAGTGGTCTCTTCCTGCAGTGTGGATATTTCTTAAGTCAATCTCAGGGGTTTTAATTTTATATATGCAGCTAAGTCAGTTGTACAACTAGAACATCAGAAAATCAGAACTGTCTTTTAGAATTGGGTCTGCCAAACTCTCTCAGCTATGCTTTGTTGATAAGGCATGATACCCTTCAAACAATCACCTAAAATTTATTTTCCCCAAGTTGATAAAAATAGGTACAATAATAAGGGGTTTTTGTTGTTACCTTGCTCGTGCTTAGCAATGTTTCTTTTTTTCTTCCTTTTTTCTCAGGAGTGAAATTTCAAATAAACATTCAGATTATCTAATCACACACACGCACATACACACACAAAACAGCTTTCTTACATTTGAAAAATCTAGGCATATTTTTCTTGGGATGTAAAATTTAAATTGTCCTACTGAGACATGTGATTTTTTTTTATTCTTTTATAAAAAACTGGTTTGTGCTAAAAAGAAAAGAACAAAATCCTAGAAGATTGACCTGGCTTAGAAAGTTTTTTGAATCTACAAAATATGTGATGCCATGTAATTTTATGGAAATTTGATATCAGAACTTATTTAATTTATACACTAAGTTATGATAACTGTAGGCTTTCTACTCTGATTTATGCTGGAGGAAATGTGGGAAAAGAGAACCTTATTTTGTGGTCTTCCTCAGTAATTGCTTGCTACATGGTGTAAAGATTGTGCTATGGTAAATTGAAATAATTGCAAAGTTATGTGTATAATATAACATGCTTTTATTCTCTTGGGACAGTGCATCAGACCAGAAATTCTAAAATTTCACTTAAGCTGATAATATCTCTCCAATTAATTTTAAAATATATGATTCACCAGACAAGAGAGAACATCAAGAGTGCAAGGAAGAAACTATAACCTAGATTTGTGCAGGGATGACAGATGAGAAAAGACTCACCTTGGCTGACCTAGGAAAGCACAATGACTGTTAGGATATATGAGAGCCCTCATTCTTTATCATATATTAACTAATATCTAATATATATGTCTCCGGGGTAACATCAAAAATGAAGAGTAAAATTACCAGACACTGTCAAGTCTGAACTAGAAAGGCTTTTTAAAAGAAATAATTGTTCTGAAGATTTTGTCTTTCTTTTTTATTTATATGTCCCTATATAAATTTATTTGTTCCAACAGTTTTTTACCATTATCTATATCTACATTATTGATAACACATTGATTCTCTAAATGTATACTGATATTTTGACAGGTCAGAATATGATACACATATTTGCCTAGTGAGGATGTCCTTATTAAAAAAAAAATCCCCAAGTTGCACAAATTCCAAAATGAAGCAGATATTTAGAAAAATGTTTCCCCAATTATTATTACTAGTAGATTGCATATATTATAGTATCTTCACATAGAAATCTGGCAAGATTTAGACCAATAGATCAAATTAATATCACCAGTAACAGAATTGACTAGGATCATGGTCTTCCAACTTTGATGCAATGGAAATAATCAAATACCAAGATAAAAATACATAAATTGAGTCTAATAATTAAGATACACTAGACATATCCCAATCAAGGAACATTTCACAAATATTATGTTGAAAGCTCTAAAAATTTTAATGTCTTGATATACAATAAAGACTTGAGGAACAAATTAAAGTAGATTTAATTAAAAGTTATATTTTCAAAAGGAAATACATATATAGGAAATCTAATTGATTTTTTACTTTGGCTACCCTGAAGATCAGAGTCTAGGGGCCCAATATTGGAGGAGACAAAAATTGAAGATAGTGCTTTCAAATAATGTATTTAACTTGTGTTTACTAGATGGCTTGTTTATTTCACTGATATCAAATTAGCAGCATTAAAATGTTACTGAGTGCCAAAAAGAACATATATTGAAAATTGTGAGAAACTACACGTTTTCACATCTAAAAAGCAAACTCTTCCCTCAAGGATCTTAGAATAAATTTTATTTTGCTACATCATCAATTATTAAAATCTCACATTGTAATTAATTTTAAGCTGTTTTTCTCTTTGGAAAGCAAAAAAGACTCATTAGTTTCCAGAAACATATTGATGTGTTTTAATGAAGATAAGTAGTCTTTAAATAGCTTCCATTTAAAACATTTGAAATGTTAAAATTATAAACTATGTCTATCATTGTTATTTCTCTGTAAAATGATATTACAATTTCCAACTATATAGAATAGAATTTAAATCTTCCATAGAAATTGCCAGTAAAGCATTTAAAATGAATAAAACACAATAATTATAGTCTTGTATGCTGAAGTTGCCCTGGATCAGTTGAGTTTTGCTTACATACTCAGCCATAGTTTGATTATAATAGTGCTGCCATGAACATGGTAATGCATGTTTTCACTGGAAATTAGTGATTTTCCTCTGGTAGATACCTAAGAGTCAAATTGTTGGATCATATAGCATCTCTGTTTTTAATCTTATAAGAAGGCACCATACTGTTTTTCACAGAGGTGGACCAGTCTACATGCCCACCGACTATGTAGAATGTTTTCTTTTTTGTCTACATCCTGACCATCCTACATCTTTTTTGTCTACATCCAATCCTTTTGTGATGGACTATCATCATGACAAATGTGATGTGGTATCTTTTTTGTTTTGCATCTCCCTGACAATAGAGATGACTGATGGAAATGGAAGGGACTATGCTAAAAAAAAAATAATAATAATAAGTCAGAAAGAAAAAGATACATACCAGATGCTGTCACTTAAATGTAGAACATATATATATAGTAGAATATATATATATTTGATATATATATATTTGAGATATATATATATATATATATAGCAAACAAAGGGTCAGATAAAGCCAAAATTAGAATTAAACCTGGAAAGCTGACTTTAGCAATGAATTTATCAAAGGGAATAGGGAGAGGGGGAATAGGCAAAATCAAAATGGGAAGAGAACATAATTAATAATGGGGGAGGACTATGGATGTCTTAGTGGTAGATGGTAATAATGTCTGAGGGAAGAGATCCTATATACACAAGCAGTAATGTGAACCATTGTTACCTCAGTTAAAAATGTCATTCAATGGAAATAATAAAATTTGATATATTTACTTCATTTTTAATGCAGATTAACATTAGACAGATTACCTCCTTCACTGATATATATTAGAATGTTATACACTAAATACTATGTACATGTCTTGTGTTAGTAGGAACAGACACAATTGTGAACAAACTGATGTGGTCTCTGTCCCTCATTGCAGCCTAGACATATCTATCTGTGACTAATATATGATAATCAATACACAGAAAATATATTGTATTATATATATATATATATATATATATATATATATATATATATTATTGCTTCCCTTTTTCTCCATCCCCACCATTTTTAATTTAACCCTTCTTTATCAAAGTCATACTATTTTCCAAATCGGTAATGTGACTTTTGAGATCTAGAGTTTCATTCTAAAGGAGAGAAAATGTATTGGGAAAGGTATGTAAGGAAATTATTAATCATTAATAGAAGACCTATTGAAATACACTGCATTGTCACTACTTTCTGAAAATATTTTCTGATCATTTTTTTCACTTCTACTACTAACTTGGAACTTCTAATATCAGATTTTTAAAGATATATACTTTTCTATCTGAGCAATTCTAAAATGGATTACTCAATCATTATATGATTTATACATGTATAAATCATATTGCTCTCAGACTTTGCTTCATCTCAGACAAGGCAGATAGTTTAGAGTGGGGAGATACTACAACTTGATCAAGTACTTGTTGAGTTTTAAGAACAGATCATTAAATACATTTTTGCTAGTGAGCAGAGGGAAAATGATACAAGCTCACTGAAATCAACCATCATGCAGTGAGGGAGGAGTCTGAGAGGAGTTTTGAGATTGGTCTCAGAGGTAGCAAAGCAAATGAGACAAATGCTACATAAGCATTAAAAGTACAGGTCACTTGGTTTCAGAATCACTAAAGAGTCTCTATGATGAAGAGGTGCTGACTCCACATTAGTTGGTACCTGTAACAAAGTCAATTAATCAGGCACTAATAGACATTAGATTGACATGGATCAGTTCCCACAAATGTAGAACAATAACCAACCTCATAAATCAAGGTGGAAAATATCTGTATGAACTGCCAAATAGATATTAGAAAACAACATGTTTCCCTGTAACTTATATTATGGAAAAACATGTTAATATTTCTATTAATATATAATTACATTGGCTTTTATTAAACTTTATTTTGTTTTAATGGACAAACTACTAGCTCCTGCAGCCAGAGGGACATTTCTAATTTTTAGAACTCATCACAATGTTTCAGATAAGAAATTCGGCGTTCTTCTCTGTTTTTACTCTTTCCTTCTCATAACTTTCTCCATGGCTCATAGAATAATTCTTCCAACTCCAAATGGATCATTTTTCCCTCTTAAAGCTATTCTACTTCTGATTTTATATATAATGATCTATATACTTCCTTATTTTGACTTCAGTTGAGAAAAACCATTTATTTTACCATTGATTCCAGGAAAACATTAGAGAGGTAACAGACAATTCATTGGAAATTATAAAGGCATAATATAATTATACCTTTCCAGAAATATAATATCCTGACTACCCCTGTCCTGGTGTAGCCAGAGCCAGGACCTAGTACTTGGCATATCATAGACATTTTAATGTCTATTGAATGAATGAATCAAGTAATGGGAAAAAGGAATATATTGTTAAGTTTGTGTTGCCTGACACTGGAAGGCAATTTTCTAATTATAGTACTTAAATACCTCCTCCAAGTATTTTTAATTTTCCACCTTGGCCTGAATTTATCATTTAATTATCTTTATGTATATTATCTTGCTAGGGCTGCCATTTCTAAGTACCACAAATTAGGTGACTTAAACAACAAGAATGTATTATCTTACAGTTCAGAAACTCCAAGTTCAAGAATCGGTTCCTTCTAAAACTTTAATAGAGCTCCGTGACTCATTCAAAGAATCTGGTGATTTTCTCATTCTTAGTTATTTCTTGACTTTTGGCTGTATCACTTCAATCTCTGTCTTCAGTCTTCCTTTATTTGTCTCTGCATCTAAATATACAATCTTATATGGTAACACTAGATCAAAACCCATTCAAATGAGTTCATATCAATTTACTCATTTACAAAGATCCTATTTCCATATTAGAAGCATTCTCAAGGACATTCAGCACCGTTGAATTCAACACTCTCGGGTGGACTACAATTCAACTGAAAATATCTGTACAATTAGAAGAATTTTTAATTTTAAAAATAGTTAATTTTGATTGTAAGAATATTTGGGGGGAGTACTTTATCAAACTCTATTACATTTTGTAACTTAATCCTTTACTTACAAACCACGGGTGCAAAATAAGATTTTATTTTTAAAAATAAGGGTCTATTTAACATGCGTATATATTGAATGTACAAATGTTAGATCAGTGATCAATGTAGTAAAATTAACCTCAAATAAAACTCCATCCAAATCATAAAGCTTGTGATTTGCAGCAGATACCATAGTGTTAAAACATAGCCCTCTCCTTTAGGAAACAGTTATAGTTTTTAATTCTTATTAAGAGCTTCTCCTAAACAGTCCATTTACAACAAAATTTTATGTAATAGTTTCAACAAGATAGGAAGGAAAGTTCAATAGATTCTGAAGATGAAAATGGTAAAACTTAGTGGTTAAATAATTCTTTGGAGGTATATACTTCCGTGTAGTCTGAACAAAGAAATGCGGTAATTATGTTTGATTTCTGTGTGTTTTCATGAGATTGTGTCAGAGGTCAGGAAATAGAGGTAAAATTTTTGGAGTGTGAGGAAGTACAGAAGAAAGAAAATAACATAATAAGGAAAAGCAAACAAAATATAAGTCAGTATGTGCTTACGTCAAAACTTGTTGAAATGATTCCACTTCAGTTTTTTTTTAATGAAGATATTTTGAGCAATGTTACCTGTGCTGCATAGAGTCAAATAATTTTTACCTTTTGAAAAACTTTTAAAGGGTATGACTATATTCTCTTCTGTAGCGCTCTTCCCTTTATGTTGTCTTCCCTTTTATAGAAATATGTCCTCTTCTCTCCCTCTCTTTTTGTCTCTTTTCTTTTCCACTCATTTCTTGCTAAATCCTCTGCTTTATTGAGATTGGGTAACTGGTAATTGCTGCTGAATTGATTGATTGCTATGGACTTTCTTAAAGAGAAAATTTAAATATTAGAAATCAGTAAACATTAAAATTTTATGTCACATTTAGTTGTTTGCTTCTAAATCACTAAGAACTTAATCAGATGCAGAACACAAATACATACACACACACTCACACACACTCCCAAGTGGTGTGCTGAAGTCAACTTCTACTAATGTGTTGACATCAGAGCCATTTTCATATACATTATGGGCTAGCTATTTAGACAATTGTTATTAAAATTAAAATATATATATTTAAAATAAATAATGGTAAATATTCAAAACCCATACTTCCCACCTACCTTGGAATGTCTCATTAGTGTTCAAGTCTTACCTGTGCTATGTACTAAGGAAATTGCATTTGCATCACAGGAAGCACCACGATGCTATATGATGGCAATGAATGGCAATTTTTGAGGCTAGGCTAATAAATACTCAATATGCCATTTCAAGTGCTTAAAATAATATGCTAATACCCTCATGTAAGAACAAAATTTAGGACAGACCTTTATAGAATGCTTAAATGAGAATCCCAGACCTTACACTTAAAGAAATCCAATTTTAAACAGCACCTCCATCCCTCAAGTAAACAATTATTTGTTTATACCAGTGAGGAAATTGGCATCATAAATAAGTAAAATCTATAAATATTAGCTACAAATATATCAATTATTGTGTATGCATTTTTATTTATGTGTGTACAATTTCAGAATTGTTTTATTTCAATAATTCTTAATAATTATTTTATTAACTTGCGAGAGAATCCGGAGTTACTAATTTTTAAACCATACCAGCATATTAATACATAAACATAGTTTTTAACTTTTATAATATTTTGACTGTCAAATTTAAAAGGTCAAATAAGGACCCCAGAGAGCCGTAGATTATAGAGGATTATTTTGGCCTACATGTGCTGCATGCATAATAGCAGGATTTACTACTGGGAAGTAAAATATTTGAATTTGGAATTAAGAATTTAATTGCATTAACACTTTAGTGGCTCTTGGCTGTGCAGATTAGTCTAATATGTAAAATATCAACAAAATCAGCACAACAAGCTTTCCCCATGTATGACTGAAGGCATGAGGGAATCATGGAGCTGGCTTACCTAAATATGAGCAAAAAAGAAAAAAAAATAGCTGTCTTGTTTATCTTTGGGTTTTCACTGAAAGAAGAAAATAAGTATATTAAAAGCCACTTAGTAAAATGAAAAGTGACAGTAATCAGCTTATATTTGTAAAGACAAGAGAAATGACTTTCATTAATCAGTGCATGCATATAGTTAAATATAGATGTAGTTGCCTTAATTTTAAAAGAAATAGTATATTTAAATGAAATGATATTTTAACTGAAATTTGTCAGAATTATGTGAAGTCTATAAAAGTCAACTAAGCTAAAATGATAAATTGTGCAGTCACTCTATGAGATCTGTTCTTCTATATTTCCATATAGAAATTGTATATTGTATGGGTCATATGAATAAACAAAAAATCATGAGGAAAAGTCAAAACAAGCTAACAACCAAATTAAAGTATACAACTGGGGGGGAGGGGATAATCAGGGAGGGTGGGGGGGTGAACCAAGGGGATTACAAAGATGAGACATTTATATATAAACAAATTATTTAATTAAAAATATACATGAGAAAATTGTATATTGAGTATATATTAGTGGATTATCAATCACTACCTCTTTTACATTCGCAAAGCTACCCCTCAAACGTACACAATACTACATCATTTAGTGAATGATACATTAGTATATAACTCCTTTCAATCTAAATATAGCAGAAAAATTTAAAATGTCCATTGTACCCAAAGTTGGCAAAATAAAATATATTACCATGTTTTTATTTCTCCCGTCTTGATATTTATATATGAGTGAAATGACTTAGTGTTTGTCTTCCTCCTGACTTACTCTGTTTAAAATTATCCCCATCAGTTCCTTCTATGTTGCTGTAAATCTCTTAAGATTTCATCTGTTAATCTAGTTTAGTAGAGTTCCAGTGTGTGTGGGTGTATGTGTGTGTGTACGCGCACACGCACATGCATGTGCGTTTGGGTTCTTATATTGTTTCCATACTTGGTTATTATAAATAGTACTGCAATGGTAACCGTAAAGTGTGTATCACATAAATTAAGTTTTTGTATTCTTTAGGTAGATACTTGAGAGTGGAATTGCTGTATCATATGATAGGTCTATATTTGATATTTTAAGAGCATCCCATGTTGTTTTTTCATAAGGCCTGGACCAATTCACACCCTAATAACAATGTTCAAGGTTCCTGTTTATTTACATTGTATTCTAAACTTGTTTCTTTTGTTGCTGGTATTATTATTGTTATTATTTTAACATACAAGATTCCCACTGTTCTTTGAGTGAGTCTTTGCATTAACATTCTTAAAACTTTTACAAGTTAATATAATCATGGCATTAACTATTTAATGTTTCATCTAACTCCTCCTTCAAAGAATCCTTTTTACTTGAATTTTGCCATTTACTCCCAGTTTCGTTAATCCTTGGTTTTACTTTAAACCCTTTTGGATTTTTCATAGACTTGTGGAGCCTTTCCTAAATTATACTTGTTTCTTTTCTAGTCCACCCTATGGTTTTGTCTTCACATTGGAATTCACCATTTTGCCTTATTGCCATTTTTCTGTGACCAGTTGCTTATATAGTCTCTATGCTGGTGATTCTCATTAGTACCTAGATTTTATTGCTATTGCTTACAGACTTCATTTAGGCTCTGAAGTGGTATCTGAGGTCACTCTCATAAATTTATTATGACTCTTTTTCATAAGTTTCTAGAAAAACAAGGCTTATGGTTTATGACACTAAACTCTAAGAACTGGTTTTTCTCAGGGAAAAACAAAACCAACTAATCATATGAATGAGTTTTAATAGCAAACTGTGAAATAACCTACTCATTTAATAAAGAATATTTTAAAAAATCTTATATTTTCTCATTCTATAGATGGAATATCAAAGTTAATCTTCTGTGAACAAAGAGATTAGCATTTTTCATGAATATTTGTTCTGGCACACATTTAATATAATGCAGAATATTTTAGTCAGGCTAGTCTTTAGCTTCTTTGTGCATGTCTTCTTTTTTTTTTTTTTTTTTTTTTTTTTTTTTTTTTTTTTTTTTTTTTTTTTTTTTTTTTTTTTTTTTTTTTTTTTTTTTTTTGGTCATAGTGAATCAGAAACTTTAAGATACCAGAAAATGGAACTGTTTTCTTATTGAATAAAATGCAAAATCAAAAATTAATTTCATTCCTATTTTAGATTACTTCATCTCTGTAAAGAAATATGTTTATCTTATCCTGAGCCTCCAGCAAACCCTTTTCATCCAAGGATGGCAAGGAATGTTGGAGGGTAAAAACATTTCCTAATTGAATCTCTAAGTTGGTCATAGTATGCTAAATTTTTATCTATTTTACTTTACTTAACTTGCTGGAGTTTTTAACTGAAGTAAATTTCTCTTTGACTAGACAAAGTCAGATATTAATGAAATTGAACAAAGAGGAAAAAGGATGCATCATTCCAATTTTAGTATATGTGCTGCCAAACTGAGCATAGGAAAAAGGATGTAAAGACAACACACTTTGCATTTGTTTCTTAATTGCTCCCCCAAATACATAAGATAATACAGTTCTAAGATAAATTCTAGTGACTAACTTGTCAATCAATAATTACAAATTCATTAAGACTCTTAATTCCTATAAATAGCAATTTTTTTCATACATAGGTTAATATGGAATTCAATTCCTTACATTAATTATTTTAATAATAAAATTATTAAGATGAAATATTGATGTTCTTCACTCACCTTTTTATTACTATTTCCATCTCCTTTAATTCATCTATAATTATACTGTTAAGAGAGACTATAATAAATGCACAATAAATATACAAGCCTCTATTAGAGACTTAGTGATACAGTTGTATAGGATGTCTTGCCCTAACAAGCGTCTACCCACGTGAGCTGGTGAAAACATTCATGCCCTGAATTACCAAATCTCAACCAACATGCATTATAAGGAAGAAATAAAATATTGTGGTTGTAATTTGACATTAGTTAGGAGAAAGAAAACCTGTTGTCTCTGATGGAGAATCAAGCACAATTTGGACAATATAGGGGAGATGAACGTCAATAAACATCAATGCATTTCGCTAAGAAATATGACTAGAATCTATATAAGAGCAATAATAACAGGAGAACTGAGTTTTGCAGAGCTTGGTCGTTGATCACACTCTCCAAATGAAAATCTGAATTCTGTTTAGTGCATCCAAGTTGCTCCTCTGCTTTCATGACATTTTATAAATGCTGTATGTGGCCCCTGATGTGTTTTATGTGTTGGGTGTTATTGGTAGTGACTGAGTACCTGCTCCAGGTTACCAAGGAAGAATTTTGAGATAGTCAGTGGCAATTTGAGGTGATCATCATGGTTTAAGGTATTTTTATACTTTCATTTTCAAGTTTACACATTTAGAGTGCAGAATATTGTAGATAATATTTGGTGCAATAAAGTATGTTTATTTAATATGATTCAAGACCAAAATAAATTTTATTATCAGTCTAGGAAGCATCAAGTTTGACACTGAGGTGCTGAACTATGTTTACAAACTTTTCACATCAGAGCAAAAAATAAGTCATCTGGGTAAATGTTAAAATTTTGATAATTTAGCACTCAGCAAAATTGCTCTGCAAAGAGTCAGATAATAAAATTTAGATATTGTGGACCATATGGTCTCTGTTGCAAGTAGTTAACTATGTGTTGCATCATTAAAGTAATAATAGATAAACAAATGGGCAAGATATTTTTCTTTAAAGCTTAATAAAAACAGACCTTGGGACCCCCAGGGACTGAAATGATGTGAAATATAGATAAATTAAAAAAAAAAAAAAACAGACCTTGGGACATATTTCCAAATATGACTCAGAGTTAACCACAGTATGGCAAGTTTGAGCCAGTTTTATTCAGAAACATCTCTATTACTGACTATTCTAATTTTCTTGTCAAATTAATTATATTTCTTAAATTGGAATTTATATTAGACTAACATATTCTTAAGACATGCTTATTTCCCTACTCTATTGACATTGGACCAATTCATCACAAAATCTATTATGGGAGTATATCTACCTGAAGATACCATTTGTTGCAGCAACTCAATAACCTACTTAAAATGATGAAATAAATTGAATAATAAGCTAATTTTCAATTTATAAACTCAAAGATCAGAATATGAATATGCACTGCATCAAAAATATTGGGAAATATATGTACTTAAATTTTGCATTCTTAAAAATGTTCATCCCCATTAATAATGGTAATGGCTGAATTAATTTAGATTTCATACCTGCTGGCATAACAATCTGGGTCTATTAGCTCAGCCCATTACAGCTTGGTGTTAATGAGGCCAAGGTCAGGGGTTCAGTTCCCATATAAGACAGTAAACCTCCATTCTGTTCATGAATGTCCATAAATTTATACTATGCTTTATCCTACCCATATGTTTCATGAGAAAAAAAAAAAAATACATTGCAACTAGCCACTAGCAGAACAAGGGACTGGATGTTGGGCTTGACTCATCTTCACTACTAGTGAAAATGCTATATAAACATTCTTGTGAGGAAAATTGTGACATCATAGCATAAAGAAAACTTGAATTGTTTTTAGAATACTTCTATGAGTTTTGTTTGATTTGTTAATTTGACCTGTTAATTGTTCTTCTATTCTAGTTGTATTTATTCATACACTTACCATGTTAGTTATAAGGATGTACTCCTGGAACATAAAAATCACTAAGACCTTAAAAATTGATAGTGAGAATAAACACAAGATGAGGTAAGTGAGCTTTATACTATTATTAAAGACAGAATGTGTTGGAAATAATATTGTTATTTAAATACTTCCACATGATATTTGATTGAGAGATGCAGGAGTTCACAAACCCTTTCTTGTCAGTCAGCTTTTCTGAAAATATTTCCTTCAGAGAGATGTAAGACTAGGGTTTCTGGCAGAGAGAATAACACATTATTTTTGATTAAATAAGTTTTGTCCTTCAAACAAAACAATATAAAAATGCAGAAAACTCAGGGTTTATAATCTTGACTGAATTATATCATTCAAGAGTTTAGGAGCCAATTTATGCATCTCTATTTTCATCAAAAGACTTCATTTTAAGACTAGTGATAATTCTTTCCATACTCCTATCTGCTGAGTCCAGGGTGACAGAAACAAGTCCTGAAGTGCTGCCTTGTTTTGTTCTAGAAAAAGTACCAAATCAGCTCACATTTGCAGTTGTAAGGATTGGAGAACAAAATTTAAAAAAAAAAAAAAAAAAAAAAGAGATGAACTAACAGGATTTTAACCAACAGAGCATAAAAACAAAGCAGATACAAGTAGTAGCCTCAAATTTGTTTAGGTAAATTAAAGTTGCATTCTTCTTGCATGTAGGAGGAGCTCAAAGTTGTTTTGTTATCTATCAATTCACATGTTTGCCCTCTGTCTTCACTGGCAAGTTACTGAACCATATAAAATTTTGGGAGCCTCAGGAATGAAAATGATAATATGTATCAGATAACCAGATACTGAGTCATAAGAGTATTTCACTTCTTTTTTCTTCTTATCTTAACAAATTTAACATTTTTGGTGTTAGAAACTAGAAGTAGAAGATAAAACTGATTAGCGGGAAGTCACAGAGAACAGGTGATGTTTGATGTAGATCATGATAGATTTTATAAGATGAAAAGACTTGTAATGTGATTAAAGCAAAACAAAGATAAGTATATTAATGTGAATGGAATATTTTGGGAACATCTATAAAAATCATAAAATGCTAAAGTGGAATAAATATTGCAATTGAATGTTAAAACATGAAATGCAGTAGAAATAATCTTGTTCAACTTTGGACTTTTACTAGGATATTTACTATATGCTGCTGATGCATAAGAGCATATATTGTCATACACCAGAGCAGATCTAAAATTCTCAATAATTAAGGACTTCATGTAATATAAACTACCAAACCAAATAAATAAATAAATAAATAAATAAATAAATAAATAAATAAATAAATAAATAAATAAATAAATAAAATAAGGAAGTATGGAATGATATACTTGGTACATGGGTGCCAATAATGAAAACAATATACTTAGTGAAATAATCTAAACACAAAGTGATGAATATTCAATAGTTACATTTATATGAAATAATTTAGAATAGGCAAGTTTATAGACAGAAAGATAGGTTGAAAGTTAGCAACAGATGGAACAAGTGGAGGGGATTACTGCTTAAAGAGTACAGATTTTCTGTTTGGAATAATGGAAAAGTTTTGCAATTAGGTGATGGTGTATAATAGTGTGAATATAATTAATGACACCAATCATATATTCAAAGTTGGCTAAAATGGAAAATCATATATGTTATACATATTTTATAATAATAAATATCAGCAGTAATTATTAAAATCAGTACATAGACTTGTACAATTTTGGAATAGATTAACCAATGAAAGAGATGTGCTATTTTCTGTTATGTATGTTTATTTTAGCTAACATAAAAATGTGGTTAGATAGTAACAACAGGAAGTATTTTCAAAATATAATGCATGAAAGATGATTTCTAGTAGATCTATTGCTGTAACATACAACACTGGCTTGGTATTGAAAATTATATTTTTTCTACATTGCAACAATCTGCATTTAAAAGTCTTGGAAAAGAATGTTTAAAGTGAATGGCTAATCAATACAAGTAACAGTTTTATCAAGGCTTAGGATGAAAAGACACAATCCAGGAGAAAGTGGGACTTGATGTTGTTGCCTGTGCCCTGAAAGCTGCCTCCAGAGGAAAAACTTGAATTGAAGCCTCTGAGAGAGACTATTTTTTACAATGTGTTTTGAATCTCAAGAACAAAGAAAGTTAAAAAGACATCTAAAAGCATGTTCTGTGGCATATATTCTTTATATGTAATATTTTCTATTGATTTTTGAGTTAAAATGCTACTGTTATATACTCTTGATTCTTTCACTTAAAGTCTAGATATTGTGAAATGAAATAAACACATCAATTTAATTTGCACTTACATTTGTATCTTTGAAGGAACTGTACAATGCAAGAATGGCAACAGATTTTTTTAAGCATAGTTGTGATAGATATCCCTATCATTACCACTAATTTCTTATCAGTTTACTCCCTTACCCTTACAGGGCTCTTTTCTATCTGCCTGGTTTATGGAATATTTTCAGTTTTTGGACTGATCTCTGATAAATACGCATTTGCACTCCAAAGCTACATGTTGTATTAATTCTCAGCATGGAGGTAGGCAGCTGTTATATGTTAAGGTTGTCATCTATGTTCTTAACAGTTTTGAAAAATCTACTACTTTAGGACTCAAATCACCATTCAAAAATTATTCAAATCCTAGATGTTCCTTGTTAGAGGAATAATTCTTTACATCTTCTGCAATGCATGCAGTATTTGTGTTGCTTCTCAAAGAATTATAAAGGGCAGAATCATTGTTTTTCTTGCAGAATATTATTAAGTCTGTAAGCAACTGAAAATAGTCTTATGTTCCTTAACGTTAAGGATTGATTATTTGAGATCTTTCTCATTTCTTGATGTAGGACTATATTGTCATAGTCTTTCATTTTAATGTTGTCTTTTCCGTGTCATAGAAGTACATGTGGTTCATGTATTCATTTTTATCTGTCTTACAGTATTTATTTCTTCTTTAATTTCCTTGTTAATCTTATGGTCATTTAGTAGCAGACTGTTTTATCTCCACAGACTTGAGATTTTCCCTGGTTTCTTTTTGCATTTTCATTTCTAATTTGTACCATGGTGATGAGAGACTGTATCTGATAGAATTTCAAATTTACAAATTTATTGACCCCTCTTTGGTGATCCAATGTATGCCTTGAGAACTTCCTTTGTGCTCTTACGAATGTGCACTTAACTCTTTTGGAGTACAATGCTCTTAAATGCCTATTCAGACTATTTAATGTAGTTCCTCATTTAAGATGATTGCTTCCTTCTTGATGTCCACTGTCACCTCTATTATTTAACATTGTGTTAGAAGTCACAGTTAGAGAGAAGTTATGCAAAATAAACATACAAAAGGAATGTCTATGGGATGAAAAAAATGTAAAATTGCTATCACACCTTGCTGATTGCATAATAATATTCACAGAAAATCCTAAAACTATCAGAAAACTATTAGAAACACATCAGTTTAGCAAAGAGACAGGCTACAAATTCAATATTAAAAAGTCAGATACATACTAGCATGCAAATGAAAAAAAAAGAAAAGAAAGAAATCAAGAAAACAATTCCATTAAAATTGTGATAGAGAATTATTTATCTAGTGATAAACTTAATGAAGGAGGTAAAGGATGTGATATAATGAAAACTTTAAAACAGTATGAAAAGAAATGAAAGACACAAATAAATGGAAAGATATTCCCTTCTATGAGCTGACAGAATTAATATTGTTAAATTAGCCATCGTACCCAAAGCAACATGCAGATTTAATTCAATTCCTATCAAATTCAAACTTTCTTCAAGGAAATAGAGTAAACTTGATTAAAGTTTGTATGAAAGCATAAAAGATCCCAAATAATCAAACAACCTTGACAATAAGGAAAAACTGGTATTACATGCTAAGACATAAATTATACTATAAAAGAATAATAAAATTTATGATATTAAAATAAATTTAGACATGCTAATAATGAAATAGAACTCAGTCCCCAGAAATAAACTCACAGTTAATGGACATTTAATTTGCCTCAAACACACTGCAACATACCACTGATAAAGGACAGTCTATTAAATAAATTGTGTTGGGAAAACTGGACAACCACATGTAAAAAAATGAAATTAGATTCATACTATGCATTCAAATTAATTCAAAATAGATAAAATAGACTTGAATGTATGACCTGAAACTATGAAAAACATAATGAAAACATAATTAATGGAAAATGTTAACTTCTGGCATGCCTTTGAGGATTCATCTGCATTGATGAAGGAAACCAAAGCAAAAACAAACAAATGAAACTATATCAAGTTCAAAAGTGTAATGCATAGTGAAAGAAATTATAATTAAAACTAAAGGACTGAATGAAAAATAGTTTAAAAATCAGGAATCCCACAAGAAGTTAGTATCTAAGATCTACAAAGAATTCTTAAAAAACAACAAAAGAAAACTTAAACACAACTTTAAAAATTGGACAAAAGAGGTAAATATATATTTATCTGAAGAAGTCAAACAGCTAATATGGAAATGTTCATCACTTATCTTAGGGAAATACAAATCAAAACCACAATAAGATATCAACTCACAAGTATAAAAAATGGCCCTGTAATAATGCCCTGTAAAAATAAAAAAGATTAGAAATGTCAAATCTTAACAGTTTAAAAAAACCTGAACACCTATACACCATTATTGGGAATGTAGACTGGTCCAGCTTCTATGTAAAAACAGTATGGAAGTTTCTTAAAATATGAAAAATTGAATTCCCACATGATTCAATGATCACATCTTTGTATTTTAGCCACAAAATGCAAAAACATTAATTTGAAGGAACATTTGCACTCTTTTGCTCATTAAAGCATTAATTATAAGCTATGTAAAGTGACTTAAGTGCCCAACAACAGATGAGTGGATAAAAAAAGAGGTGGTATACATATACAATGGGCTAATACTCTAGTACTCTACTTCATTAATAAAATAAATAAATAAATAAGGCGTCTTGCTATTTGCTATTTGAAACACGGAACGAACTGGAGGGAACATTGTAAGTGAAATAATTCAGAAGAGGAAAGACAAATGCAGCTGATTTCACTCATATTGGATTATATATAACAAAGGAAAAGACCAGTGGAACTAACGCAATATCAATACTAACAAATATGACTGTGTAATTGAGGATAACAAAGAGACAGGGTAGAACTTGAGTTATAATGAGAGTCTAGTGGACAATGTGAAGGATTATGGATACTCTTGTGGTGGGTATATATCTGATGCAGTATGAGCCTATACACCTAATTCATATATAGTCTTACAAACTAATTTTGCCTCAATTAAAAAAAAAAGAAACATTCCAAAAAATTAAGATCAATCATATGTTCAAAAATTATTATTCAGAAATTGTTAAAAAAGTTATTGTCACCTGCTTCTACTCATCAGAGATTTTGGTATATTATTTCTTTTACTCATAAAGCGTGTCACTTTGGTATATGATTTCTTTGTACTCATAAAGTGTTTCACATAAAGGCTGTCCCTCTGCAGAAGCTGGTGATATTGAGAAACTAAAATTGTTATAGTAAAAAGCAGAATGTCAAGAGCAAGTTCCCTTAGCAGTGTCCTGCACACAGATAGTGGAAAAAGTCATTGTCATGTATGTGGTGTCTTATACATGACTCTTCCAAGTCCTAAGTATAAGTCTTTTGGTAAGTTAACTACAAAATCTATCCAAGGGTACCTTTTAAATCAACGATGCAAGGTGATTTACTTTGCCCATATAGTTATGAAAGAAATGTTTTTCCGATCAGTGCATAAATCTCTTCTAAGAATAAACCTACATATTGACGTAGAGTTAAATTTCTGTTCCCAAGTGAGAAATACATAGTATCCTTAAGTTACTACATGGTCTTGAATCTCTGATTAAATTTCTTCTTAATTTTTCCTTAAATATCTTGGGTGTTTAAGCTCTTCTTAGGCTGTCTCTTGGTAGTTTCTTCTCATTTCAATTTATTGTAATAATAGTCTACTAACTTGGAGGTAGGCCATCAGTCTCCCAGTATTATCCAACTTACTACCAATACTTTCCTAAAGACACACGCATTATCACAAAATTCTGTTAGAAATGTTTATCATTTGCTTATTTCTTCATTTGGTCCCAATATATATTATATAAAACTAATTGGAATATGGAAACTTCCTGTGTTTTGTGAGTCATTTTATTGAATTTCCAAAACTGAAAGGATTTTAAGAAGCCCTGACTTAGTAGTCAGTTGGTCATGAGTGTGAGTATCACAGTGACTCCCAAACTTGTGACTGCTGTCTGAGGTGAAGGCAGTTGTGCTGAAACTGTGCCTTTAAACCAGTGGAATGTGCGCTTTCAAGTGGTTAGCATTAACTGTCACACCAAATATCTTCCTCACCAAACATCTAACTGATCTTCAGATATCGTTAACCCCTGTGATTCTATTTCTCAACATGTATTTTTTAGTTTTATTAAAGATATCTAGAAATTTCTCCCTTTAAAGAAAGTTTGAAAATAAGGCAAACCTTTCTCTAAGGCTTGAATCCGTTAAGACAATGATTATTTTTTCTCAACTACCAGAGTACTGGGTTTTAATTTTAGATACAAATTAGTTACAACTATTGTGATGAGAATAAAGTGCTCTAGGCAAGATTTATAGTAATATAGCAGTTTATTTCTTCCCTTGAACCCAACCTCAGTCTTGCCAGATGGACAATCAAAAATGTTAGATAAATAGATAATAAGTCCCAGAAATTAAAACTAAAAGCCTGAGAAAAGATTATTGGGAGACCAGAAAGCAATTGAACCCTGGGTGTGGGATGGGACTTCCGTGGAACTTTCAGTTGTTTCTTCTATGTGTATAAAAATGGGATCTGGATTCTCCTTGATGAAGATAACGTAGCTTATGCAGATGTTGATTTATAAGGCTGTGCATTTGAAACCTATATGGCATAAACCATCATTAATTAGGCAGTAAGATTCAATGGGGTAGGCTCACGACAATGCTGAAACCTTAAAACCACATGTGCTCACTAAAAATTGTGTACTCAGTAATTTTTCTTTTTGTCTATTTTTTCCCCAAGCATAGGCTAGGCTATATTAGTTAGGGTGGATATCCCTGAGGAATGACCTGGACAAAAAGTGAGACTCTAGATAATAGCAGTACATGTGTTTAATACCAAAATGAATCTGCCAGCACTGTAAAGGAGGTGGAGGATGATGACCAGAGAACTTGCTATGACAGAAAAGTTAAAATGTCAAGCAACACTAAGTGCTGGTGAGGAACTGGAATTCATGTACTCCTGGTAGGACTACACAATCATGGAGCTTTTTGTGAAGAGTAATCTGAAAGTAATCATAAAAAATAAGGAAATGTATATCCCATGAAACAGAAGGTTTTCTATTGGGAAGGGGGAAGCAGAAAATGATAGATGAGCAAGTAAAAAAATGCTCAGTTTGCCTACTCCTTACTACATTCTTAAGTTTCTTCTCCAACCCAGTCTACCATTAATATTATCTTTATAAAATATGATTCTAACCATGTCTATTCCTTTATCTGAAGTATCTCATTAATTTGAGATTGTTAACAGAGTAAACTTCAAAATATTTTTCACATGAGAATGAAATATCCTGTACGAGTTTTCTTTTTCTCAACCAAATCTAGACCTAAATTCATATTCCTATGGTTTTATTCAAACTGTGCCTTTATGCTTCTTTTTCGCACCCACATTTTGTGTTCTGTGTCCTAATGCATCATTTCTGTCAAGTCTTACTTGACATTTTCATCACATTGCCTTTTCCATTTTCTCCCTAATTTTTTTCTCCCACATACTTCTGTTGTGTATCCACACTTACCCCTTTTTTCCACTTAAAAAGAAAATTTATTTTTCTAGGACTTTTTTTTGTGTGTGGGGGGTGTATAGCTACTTTTAATGGTTATTGTATAATTTAGTTCATCAGTTCTCTATGTATATGGTTTGGTTTTACATAATTGTATCACAATATTCTAGTCAACTTGTTTCCACATGGTGCATCTAATAAAGTTAGAAATTGCACCTGAATACACAGGCATTTTTCAGATAACTAACAGCACCTCCCCATATTTCATTCTTTGTAGATATGCAGAGGTGATAGCATTGGTGGGTAATGTATTAGACTATGGACAAGGGTCAAACATTAGTATTTAATTGCTGTTTTTACAAAGTTACCAAGATACATTACAGACAAAAGTGGATAAAACTTTCAGGTTGGTCCTAGTCAAATGACAGATGATTATTATAAATGATTCTAAATAATTATCACCTAATTAATTCAGGAGGAAATGCTGCAGTGCTAAAACATTTTTTCAGCTTTATAAAAAACTGGTGCATTGCAAAATAAATAAAAATGTCACATTTATTCACATATTGTTAGATAAACTGGAAGTCCTGACCACTTATAAGCCATATAGATATTTAATATATATTTTGTATAAAACAATGACTATAAAAGGAACCACAAATTATCTCAAGAAAAAAAAAAACTCAATGTGTTTTTTTCAATAATAAGAGATAAACAACTGTCTAAAATCTTGCTTAAATTTTTATATAAACAGTTACAAATAAAAAATTAGAGAAAAACAAATCAGTGAGTTATTTAGTGCTAAAATTTTTATTAAGCTATATTTGGTAATTTTAGCTATAGTAAGGTAGTTTTTCAGCTATTTCAAAAATATAAAGGTAAGGAAAATGGAAATATTAACATGAATCATAAACACTTCAGGTAAAAACTTTGTTTTAGTAATAAGGTGAGCTAAAATCTTAGAAAATCTATAAAGAGAAATAAAAGCGAGTCTGAATTTTCTTCCCTATAGTTAAGCTAGGATAAGAAAGGAAATCCACTGGGGTATACACATGTGCAAGAGAAATCTTTGCTAGTTATCATCAAAAGACAAAAAAAAAAAAATTCTTTCTGCTGAAATTTCAATCAATCCAGGAAAAGGAATATAGATTTGTAGGGGAAAAAAGTCATTAACTTGTCCTGGAAATACAATTTCAAAATAAGGCATTATATTTTGTAGCTGCATTTTACATTTTCATGAGAAAAATGTGTACTATTCATTGTTTTTTTTCTTATCCCCCAATGAACCCAAGAAATTAAGACCTCAAGAAGACATATAGTTCTATAATTTTTTACTTGCAAGCTTACATGAAACTGATAACACTTCCCTCTGGACTATGTTTTATAATCTTGATAAAATGATTTGAATAGCCCCATAGTGATGCTGTGAGTTTCGCTATAAAACAGGTTAATATGCCTATAACAGTACACTCCTACATTCTCTAATTGTATGAGTATGACCAATCTATTTTTATTGGAATTATTTAATTTTGGAGGCCCGAAGTTAATAACTCTTTGCCTCAGGAGGATAATATGATGTTTATGCTTAGGAACCTGAGATGATAAATTTAGCCATTAGACTCAGCCTTTATATAACCATGCACTACCTTTTAGTTGCTATGTTGCTTATCAGAGCCTCAAGCTACTTCATATAAAACAAATACATCCTACCTTTATAAACTATGTTGTCATGCTATGTTCTTAATTTTTGTACTTAGACTCTACATAGCGGAAAGCAGCTGAACAATTCACAAATACATGCTTCTTACTTATGTGTATGTGCCAAGTCTTGCACCATCTTTGAGGAATGCACCATAAACAAAGGAGGCATCAGGCCAGGCATGGTGGCGCATGTCTGTAGAAGGCAGCCTAGGGAACTGCGGTGGGAACCAGGAATCAGGGTTCAAGTCTCACTCTGGGCAATGTAGTGAGTAGTACCCCCCCAAAAATATATATATGTTATATATATTATATAATATATATTACATATAAAATATATAATATATATTATAGTATTACATATTATATATATAGCTGGGCATGGTAGTGCACACCTGTAATACCAGCTACCTGGGAAGCTGAGGCTGGGGATTGCTTGAGCCCATGTCACCCCACGCAACATGAGTCTGTGGTTCCATGGGCAAAAATAGTGAGACCTAGTCGCAAAAAAAAAAAAAAAAAAGGAGGCATTGACTGTATCTTTATATACCCTATGCTTAGGCAAAGCTAGGAGGTTGTCTATCACAATAAAGTGAGGTGATAGAATTGGCTGTATGGTCAGTAGCACCTCTCACAATGGCGATATCAAAAATAGGCAACAAAATTGTTCTTTAGTACACTAACACTTGCTTCCCAAAAAAGGGAAGTTTTTACCTCCTCTCTCCCACATAAAGAGCTACATTTAGCAATATCTGGTGAATTCAGGGCATGTAATGGGAAAAAATAGAAGTTGCACAATGTATCAAATAGCTTCTTAAGCCCTGAAACTCCAACAATTATTTATTTCAAATTGTCAAAAGAAAAATTATTCAAATTGAGAAATCTTGAACTAAATTAAGAATAGGAAAGTCTAAGAGCTGAGCTATTGATTTGTTCTTGTCAATACCTTTGAATTTAGGACCGTGAAAAAATAAATGTATTCTTTGTCACCTATAAAATGTATAATTGCTAGCTACCTTATGAGGAGAAAATTTATTATAATAAATGCCATATACTATTAAAATCATTTTTTTAAAAAATGTAAATAAAGACAAAGGTGTGCATATCTTTTGTTGTCATTTTCCCCCTGTCCTTACAAACTCCAATCACTTGTTCCTTTAGAGCAATCACAATTTTTTTTTAGGTTATTCATTTATTTTATTCTTTCTTCCTAACTTAAAAAGGCCCACAAAAGCAAACAAAGGTGGTGGAAGCTTTTCTACTTATTTCTCTAAACTATCTCTGTAAATCAATTTTCTGCTTATTTACATATTTCAGAGTGATCATCGAACAGACATCCCATCCTAGGGCCCCATTCCTCAATATTTCAGCTCTTCTCTAAACATGTACGCCCAAAGATGTTTTGTTCTCTTAGTCAAATCTGTAAGCATCACTTTGCCTCCTATTTATCTTTCAATAACTTGCATGGTATTGCTGCCTGTTTCCTTTAGTCACTGTGCATTCTTGTAAGGTACCTTGAGATGTCTTTCAATGATAAAGTACTATACATGTAAAAGAAATTGTTGATTTTGTTGCCTGCTTCCTGCAGGGGCTTTGACATGATGGAATGCCTGCTTGCAGCTGCCAGTTATCCTTGCCAATCATCAGCCACTTTATCTCTGTCATCTTCAAATACCACCATAATGTGGTAGATTCAATAGTTATATTTTTTATAAATACTTGGAAGCTGATTGGATTGCCATTCATATTTCTTCTATTACTAACCCCCCCTCTGCCTATAGAACCATTTATAGCAAGTAGTGGTATATTCACAAAGTGAAGCTGTATGTATGACCTTGAGATTTCATTTTCCATCCTTTGTCATTATGTCAAAAGGGGAGGAAAGAGTGGGATTATCTGTTTTTTAAAAGGGGACATACAAAATTATCTTAAAGGTAGTATCTATTTAAAAATATCAACTATGTATAAGCTTTGGATTGGATATTGAAAAATAAATTCTTCTCTTATCACACATCCTGCTGCTATGACTCAGAAATCAGAATATCATTTCTTTGAATGAAGAACTGTTGGCACCTATAGGAAAGGCTATATGCAGATGCTGTTGCTGTACATTCTCACTTATTTCTGCCATTACACAGCAGCAGGAAAGGGGCAAAATCAGCAAAAGAGAAAAAGAGGGAGTTACAAACCTAAGGTTGAAAATATATGTTTAAGTGACATCACACAGAACGTTGAAATTCATACTGGGACTAATATATGGACAACCAAATGAAAGTACACAACTGCAGGAGGGGACCAGCTGGAGTACCAGGGAGGGGAGGTGGTGGGGGACCCCCAGGGATCAATGAAGTGATTGATGTGAAATATATATGTATAAATTAAAATTTTAAAAAAAATTAAAAAAAAAAGAAATTCATACTGGGAATTTGAACTTTCCCTTGAAAACCTAAAGATTGATGCTTGAAAATTAGAACAAGAGAGCAAAACAATAGTTATCTAACTAGGTTTGTTTATTGTTTCTCATGACTTTTAGAAACATTTATAAAACATTTAGAAACACATTAAATGTACATGCATAAGAAGGAAAAGGTTTCAGCATATAGCATTTATGTTTCCGCAACTCTAAATCTTTCGATAATTGATTCAAATATGAGTCTATCTAACCGCATAATCATTCAGTGCTTATTCCTTTGAACTGAAATAACTGAATTGTCGTATATTGATTTAAAGAAATGAAACTTAAGGGATGACTAGGGGAATAGTGTAGAATGTTAATATTGATATTTCCCTTAAATATTATAAACCATCTAAATAATAATGTTTATTGTTTAATGTTTAATGTTTAATGTTAAGTAATAAGGTAAGCATATAAGTTCATCACAGATGAGCTGAGCATATGTCTGAATTTCAAAGAGATGGGATATCTTTTTAAAGATGGCATTTACAGATGTGATAATAGAGATTACAAAACAAGTGAATGCAAGTGATAAAGAATAAAGGAAAAATAAATTCTGAGGCACTATGCCTGTGTGTATTAAAAAGGAATTTCTACAGTACAAAATAAATGTTCTAAAGAGGAAAAACTTAGGAAAGTAAATAATTCTGGGGTTCCCATAATTCATGTAATAATTATCAAAAATATCATGAGCCAAAAGTATCCCTTTAAGAGTGAATATAGTCAAAGCAAACTTGCTTATCATAGTAAAACTGGATACCCATATTGACACCATATACTGTGCTTTTAACAACTCACAGTCATTGTATTCACTAGTTGCTATTGTTTATTGGTGTTGTTACTCTGTAACACATTGTCACTAATTTTGTGAAAAAATGTTTTGTCATTGACCACCTTCTGATTTGCTGTCCTGTCCTGTATTGTGTATTTATTCTTTCTTCTGCTCAGTCATTGGTTCTTCCAGATTGTGATCAAACTAGTTTTCTTCTTCTCCACAAAAGAACTCTGACCAGGGGCAAATATCTGAGATTTACATAAAAATTATATCACTCAATTGTTTTGTATTTCCTTCTGCTTATACTTGGCAGCAATTTCTCTTGTATTATAGTAGAACTTAATTGCTTTAGCTTTTTAGAGAGCACCTACCCATGCACCTACCCATAGAAATTTACTATTATTTTATATGTAAAAATTCCACATAATTTGAAATATAAGAACAACTGAAGCTGCTTGGCAGAATAACAATCATGCTTGATTCTTGGAGAAATGATTCTCCTGCAGTCTAAAGAAAAGGTTACCATACCACATGATGTAATAGAAAATGACTTAAATAGAATATTAAATGTAACAAGGATTATTAGAAAACATTTTTTATAATATACATCAGTAGCAGAGACTGCCATTATATTTATCCACAATTTGAAAGGATAAGTTCATAAGAATATGCATTTCATAAGAAGCCTCTAGGATGCTATTCGCATTTTAGATTGCCTAGTTGTACCTTTCTTTTTTATGTTCCACAGAGTCGTGAAATCATCCCATATTTGTTTTCTCCTTCTGACTTAATTCACTAAGTATGATCTTTAATTTCATTAAGATGGTTGCAAATGGCAAGATTTCATATTTTTTTAAATAGTGGTGTAATATTCCATCATGTTTATTTATCATATCTTCTTAATCCACTCATCTGTTATGGGCATTTAGATTTTTCCATGACTTGCTAAATAGAACTATGATGATAATAGGAGTGATTATATATATATATATATATATATATATATATATATGTATGTATGTATGTATGTATATGTATGTATATATATATACACACATATATATATATGAAAGGAATTATATGGTAGATCATACTGTAGATCTATTTTTTAATATTTTGAGGGACCATCGTACTATTTTCCATGGAGGTTGAACCAGTTTCAAATCCCACCAACAGTGCACAAAAATACATTGCTTCTGGTATTTTTGAGGGACCATCGTACTATTTTCCATGGAGGTTGAACCAGTTTCAAATCCCACCAACAGTGCACAAAAATACATTGCTTCTGGTATTTTTGATATGACCCATTCTCACAAGCAAGGAGTGGTATCTCATTTGTGCTTTTGATATGCATTTTCCTGATGATAATGATTAAGAACACATTTTTATTTGTTTCTGTTGGCCATCTGTATGTCTTCTTTGGAGAAGTGTTTACTTAAATTTTCTGACCATTTGTTTGTGTTCTTTTGGTTGAATTGTATAAGTTATTTGTAAATCTTTTTGTCCCTTGTTGAATATACGATGTGCAAATATTTTCTCCTATTCATCAGGGTGTCTTAATATTTAAAACTATTAGTTAAAGAACATAGTCCCTTAAAATACATTAATAGTAAACCATTTCATTGGGAAAAAAGTTATGAAATAGACTATTTCTTATTGAGTACATGTGTATATGCCAAGTGATTTAATTGATGTGGATTTCAGTTAATTACATCTTGAATAATGTATCTGTTCTTATTGTAATTATCATATTTTTCTAGATTTTGCCTGCAGCTTTCATCTTGCAAGAGGGAAACAAAATTTTGTTAGCACATTATTAGTTTTCATTCTCACTGTATTTTGAATATAACACATTAGTTGGCATAATAAATAATGATTTTTGAAACATTCCAATTTCACATTAATTCCTTTAGCTTTTCCAAGGACAGAAAAGTTGATTTTTATAAGAGGGCACACTAGCGTAAAAAAATAGTTTTTGGAATGGGAAGAAAATTGCTATGAATCTCAAATATTTTAAGATATATTGCTGTCACATAAGATCACCTCTATAAACATCTTTCTCCTTGTTTTCTCCAAAGCATTTTCTGTATAAATTACATATTGTCAGACTTATATCATATATCATGACCTAAAAGCCTTTGACAGATATTGGAGCTGTAACAAATAACAATCAGAAATTCTGCTAAAAATACTCAGTTATAAATTTGACTGTTTAACTAATAGACTTACATTTAAAATAATGCTTTTTCTTGATAAGAAATATAACCAAACTTAAGTTATTCTATAGATTGCATTGTTATTTTGGGAAGATTTTTTTGCGTGTGTGAAATAAGAATAATCTGTGGCTTATTTATTCTTAGTTACTATTATTCAGTTCTCAGAATTACTATCAAAATCTTTAGTCACTAGTATAAAAGCAAATACATTCTATTTATAAAAAACTGACTTTCATTGCTTGACATTCAGAACTTTCTAAAACTTTGCTTGTAAAATATATTGCAATCTGAATGATTCTAGTTCTAACTTGCTGCTTGTTACTAATTTACTTTCTGAAATTTATAAGCAAAATGATTGCTGCCAAGTTTAGCTTAAAGAGTCACACAAATATATGAGCAGGGATAGTAAGAAAAAAAAATGACATTTTCTATATTATGTAACCAACTATTTCTTTATCCATTGTGTATGAAAGATATGTTCTCCAAGGTCTTAAACAGTTTGTCCTAGTACGCACCCACAGAACTTTAAATCATGGGCATATTCATCATCTCCAAAATTATTTAAATACAAAAAAATTGCTTTTTGGGAGAAAAATCACAAGATGTAGTTATTTGCAGAATGTAGTTTATAAATATTAGGATGGTGCAAAAGTTCACTTATTTCTTCTTTTTCCTCTTACATACAAAGTATTAGGTCCTACTAATCAGTTTATTCTGGGTCAGAAATATATGTCTCTTCATAAAATCACCATAGTGATCAGAGGAAAGGTTTATATCTCGTCTCAAATTAAGCTAGAACTTTATTTTTAAAACAGAAGAATTTGCAGATAATGTATTTTTACATTATTAAGTGGAGTTATTTTACTTTTCTCCCTTATCTCAGAAGAAACTCTATAATATCATCTATATATTTGTTTCATACCTGTTCATTCAGTCAACATTTACCAGACAGGTTTTACATATAGGCAACACCACACAAAGCATCATGTACGTAAATACAAACATGATCTCACTAGGATAAGGTATTATATTAGTGGAAAAGGTTAAACCAACATGCAAAAAATAAAATAATAATCTCAGTGCAACTCCATGAATACTGTAATAGGGTTAGAAAAGATTTTATTAAAACAAAGACGGAAATAGCTAATCTATGCCTATTAAGCAGTCAGAAGAAACTTTCAAAACAGAAATAGTAATTATAATAAATACAAAATAAATAACTGAGAAATAAAGTAGCAAATAAAATCTCACTGAATTGGGTCCACAGTAGAGGATGACAAAGGATACAATTGAAAATTTAAGATTAGTACAATGCAATTCACTTAATCTTAACAACATAGAAAGTGAATAGATTGAACAGTCTCAGGAATCTGTAGCAAGAACAAAAAGATCCAACAGTTCTCTCATCAGTGTTCCATAAAGAGAGCACTAGGACAGTATGACTAAACTTTCACCTTTTGAATAAATAGTACTAAAAATTTGGTGAAAGGCATAAATTCGGAATGATAGTTATAAGAAACTGAAAAAATCCCACACATGATAAGTTCAAAGGCATCTGGGCAGCCAGAGAGTAATGATGATTTTCCTGTAGGAAAATATCATTTGGAATGACAACTAATTTTGTGATTCCAAATCATGGATGCCAAAATTAAGTGGTATGCCATTTTTCAAGTATTGGAAAAAAGTGTCAGTTAGCATCTGTATCAATTAAAACTGATATTCAATAATAAAGAGTTCTTCTCAAAGGAAGGAACACTAAAATAATGTCACTGGCAGCCCTAGCTGATTCACAGAGAATATGTTAATGATTCACAGAGAACATGTTAATGATATGTGCACATTTTTTAATGTGAAACTGGAATTAAGGAGGTCATAGTTTTGTTCCTTTTTATCTCCTCTCTTATTGCAAAAGGGAAATATAGTGATTCAATTATTCCATTTAGATAAAAATAAAGTAATAAAAGTATAAACCAATTCATAATCATGTCTCAGAATTCCTAACTGGTAAGAAGTTTAATGTGTCCTACTTTGGCTCATGGGAATGCTTCTCTAAAACTTTGACTTTTCTGGCATGAAATTTATTTTTTTGTATAGATATGATCCTTTCCCAGTCTATACTTAGACATATATATATATATAAATATTTTGTCCAAGAAAACTGATAAATCTTGTCTTCCTTCATGTTAGATTACTATTTTTATTGATGAGAAATAAATATGTTGGTTCTGTTAAAAAAGAGTCATAAAATACAGTTTCTCATAGAGGTTGTATATAACAATTAACTTGGAATATCAGCAAGCTGCAAATAATTGTGAATCTAAAAGTACATTTATGGTTTCTAGATATTTATATATATAGGCATATATATTTATACATATATAAATATATGTCCCTAGTTAAACAAGCAATGATTAAGTTATTTCCATGGCCCAGTCTAACTCAGTAAACAAGCATATGAGCATATTTTAAGGTGAAATGTCAGTCAATTGTATTAAAATCATCTGAGGCATTATTTAAAAGTTACTTACTAAGAAATACTTTTTCCCCATTTGAAGCAACATAAATGGAACTGAAAGCACTTATACTAAGTGAAATAGCCAGAAAGAGAAAAATAAAACTCATCAGTACAACTGATACATGGACTATTGGAAAACCAAGCAAAGGGTCAAAGACAAATTTAAAAACCAAACATTGAAAACTGACCTCAGATATTTTACTTTTAGAGGGGAACAGTAGGAGAGGACTGGATATATGGGAATGGGGGACAAGGTTCTTTTAAAAAGTCACGTTATTATTTAAATATATATACATATATATATGTTCTAGAACATATATATATATATATATATATGTTCTGAGTTACCTTCAGAATTGCTCTACTGAATTTATAGTTTTGCTTTGTGTTGTTTTGTTTGGATGGTGAATATGTATTCAGAAATTTATGTGAAATAAGTCCAGAGTGAACCAACTTTGAGAGCCTATCTTTAGAACCATTGTTATTTTGGGTTTTTGTTATAATAATTCTTTAATAGTATACCATATTGTTTATTCTAGAAATGCAGGTAGCTAAATGCATACCTAAATTTTGCATTAAGCACACTTGTTTATTCCACATGCTCAATAGATTCTAAAGTTGCACTAAAAATATTTAGAATATGAAATGAAATGGAAAATACGGAAAAGACAGGAAATGGTGGAGTCTTTATTTTCTGGGATTAAAGACCTCTCCTCCCCTCCCCTTCTTCAACAAAAACAAAGAACACAGGAAAAATAAAACATCTTTTTCTGATGCTCTGATCATCTTAAGCCATGAAGTTTCTATTTCAGGAATTATTTTCCACATATCTAGTAGATTCGTTCTAATATGAGGTACAAATGCATTCCTCATTGCAGTCTTGAGATTCTGAGATACCTATATCTTGTTTTCTAGCTATGTACATTTGGCAATAGTACATCCAGTGCATTTTGAAAATGTTTATAAGCAAGAATTCTCTTTTAGAGAAATAGCCATTGCTCTCTGAACTTTGTAGGTGGCTGCCGTGGGTGGGTGATGTTGGCATTTTATATTTGCTTCCAATAATTCAGCAAATAGTATTGAGCACCCACAGTGTGGCTGTGAATATATTAAACTGATGATGAGAGGATAAATAAACCATGCATCTTGTCCTCAAATATCTAGGAAGTTTTATTTAAAAGTCAAACATGAAGACATAAAATATATTGTACTTGGAGACTAAAGACATAAAGATGGAGTATTCTAAGATAGCAGTCAAAGCTTAAAATATAATTCTGGAGAGTGATTATAATACAGGAAATGCTAGAGTTGTGCACAACACAATAATGTGAAATATATGCAAACTTGGTTTCACCTGATTTGAGTTTAACTGGAACAATTTGAGGAGCAATGTTATCCTATACGTATATTTGCTAAGGAGTAGAGGCTCAAGCAACAAGTAATATAATATAGACAACCAATTAGAAGTATCTACCAGTAAGTAAGATATATGATTCATTTCATGAATGATATGTGCTATCCACACTAATGTGTGCTATTAGTGAATTATGATGAAACCAACTTAGTGAATAATCATTGTGTATAAGCAGAAAATATTAAAAAGTCTAGGGCTGGGGATCTCTTGATTCCAGCAACATAGTGAGACCTAGTCTCAAAAAAAAAAAAAAAAAAAAAAAAAAAAAAAGACGAAGAAGAAAAGAGAATAATTTTTTTCAACAAATGATGATGGAAAATTGAACAATTGCAATTGAACAATTGCAATTCACGAATGATGTATATTTCACACAAAGTACAAAAAATAATTCAAAATGGAATATAAATATAAATATAAGAGCATATAAATATATACACATATAAATATACACATATAAATACAAGAGCATATACACATATAAATATAAGAGCTAAAACTATAAAAATCTTAGAAGAAACATCTTTAGGGCCTTGCATTAGGATTGGTTTTCTGAACCTTGGATATATGTTTCTTAATTTGGTCTTCTTTAATTTCTCTCAGCTATTTTATCAATTATTATGTAGTTCTCATCTCATCTTTTTGATATCTTCTAAAAAATAAGTATTTTGCTCAAAAAAAGAATAGAAGAGACTTCAATTTCTCCAATTTTCTTTTGGGCATTTGAGTAGATGGTTGTAATTTCTACATAGATAGGTAGAAGACAGGAAACACAGTAAACACTGAAGGAAGAGCAGTCTTAGATGATACCAGAGTTCTCCATACAGAGGGTCCCTTAATAATCACTGAAATGGCAAGCTAGATTATGTATTTCACAACAACTCTAAGCAAAAGAATTTTCATAATCACAATGGGTAGGTATAATTTATCACATAAATTATTAATTTGCTTATTGTTTCTTTATCCACTGATATAAGTAAATGATTTTCAAGTAATCATTAACCAATGCTAAAACTTCTTTATAGAAAAGACAAGTCTTCAATGATAACCTTTTTTTCTGTTCTTTCCATGCAAGAGGCTAATTTTATTGCTCTTTCTTCCTAAGTAAGTTCAGCATTGCATGACAGTACTGGCCAGTGAAATATTGTCAGTAATTGAATTCTAAGCCTAATTCATTGAACTCTGTTGGGTACTGTTTTCTGTTTACATTCTTTAATAATCTTCAATATTATTTATTAAAGATAATTTCTTGGATAGAAAGAGCTAGAATATCTGAATGACAGGAGCAGAGCCCCCCCTGCCAGTCACACTGGTCTGTTATATATGCAAATTATTAGATTAACACATCATGTTTTAAAGGCTCTTCTAATCAATTAGTGTCCCTTGAATGATAATGCTTTAAAACCAGAGTAGTATCCCACTTCAACAAAAACCTTGACTATATTACATTGAATTTATTGGACAGTAAATAAATGGATTTTCAAGGTTGATAATTGGTTATCTATGTAACATTGGAACAAACCTTTTGGTGACACCATAACCTGAAATAACCTGGAAGAAAATTCATGCCAGGAGTTTTAAGGGAAGTGGCTGGAAAAGACTTAAATCTCAGTGAGTGATAATACTTATTAGATATATTTGACAAGAAGGAAACAAGTTCAGAGGTCATGAGACAATATAAGAAAATAACAGAAAGGTGAAGGCTTGCTACTCTCCTTGCAGATGTGGGGCCTCTCCCTTGTGTGTGTCCTCTGGTGTGTGGTGAGTGCTGATTTCTGACTGAAGCCTCAACCACACTCACTGCAGACATGTCGCCTCTCTCCTGTGTTTGTCTTCTGGTGTGTGTTGAGATGTGACTTAAGACTGAAGTCTCACCTTTGCAGTCTCACCCTGCAAAGGTGGGGCCTCTCTCCACAGATGTGGGGCCTCTCCCTTATGTGTGTTCTCTAGTGTCTATTAAGGGTAGACTTATCACTGAAGCCTCACTCACACTCCTTGCAGACCTGGGGTCTCTCCCTGGTGTGTGTCCTCTGGTGTGGGATGAGATGTGACTTACAACTGAAGCCTCACCCACACTCCTTGCAGACATGAGCTCTCTCCCCTGTGTGTGCCATCTGGTGTGTGATGAGATGTGACCAATCATTCGCCCCTTGTCCACTCCCTTCATCCTCATCTCTCACAGTTGCTGACAGCACTAGCCCAATGGATGGATTGCCTGGGTCCTCTGGATTCTCTTTCTGGCTTGTGGGTGGCTCTGCCCTCATCACTCCTCATCACACACTAGAGAACACACACCAGAGAGAGGCCCCATGTATGCAGGGAGTGTTGGCGAGGCTTTAGTGATAAGTCTACCCTTATCAAACACGGGATGATACACACCAGAGAGAGGTCCCATGTTGCAGCGTGTGTGGGCAAGGCTTCAGTCATAAGCAAAAGCAAAGGGAATTATGTATGAGAAAACAGCAAAGACCTATTAAGTTCTGAGTTCTTAGACTTTCTAGACAATCTGTATAACCTCAAAATGCAGCCATTAAGTTAGGGCTGATAAATGTTGGAAAAGAATGAAAAATATAATGCAGGTTTGAGAAATATGACTTTAAGAGTATTAATATCTATTAAATGCCACATGGAACTAATTGACTGGAGCATATAGATCAGAAGTCCAATTAGTATATTGTCAAAGGAACTATGAGTCCCATCAGTAAAATTCTGACTATTGAAAAATATCAATAGCATATAAGACCCATTTCAAATGTGGTCAAAAAAGATTCACTTCTTTTCCCAAATCAAAGTGCTAGGATTAATATTTTAAATAATGAAAAACAACAAATGTCCAAGAACAGAAAGAGAACTAATCAATGAACTTGGTCTACTGCCAACTCATGTGCTCACCCTTTAAAATGCCATCAAGTCTGTGGAACTGCTGAAAGTCTTCCCTTGGCCTTCTCTTGAAAATTTTTTGTGACAGCATTCTCTCTGTTTACACCATAGTATTTAGGCAATATCTGTGTCACACTTTAAATCTCAAATTGATCAGACTCTGAATCATAATCTGATGTATTAGCAAACTGTACTACATTTTGTCTTGACTTCTTTGATCATGGATGAATGTGAAAAAACTTACAAGTTTTCTCCCTAATGAGAATAAACTCTCTGAATGGAATAAAGTGTAAAGTTGGCTGCCCCAGATTAGATAGGCAGAGACTACTGAAACTGAATCAAACTCATTTTTCTCCTCTGTGTGACAAACTGAGTCAACCCCATATTTTTTATTTGATGGCTAATACCAGAGACAAGGTAAATGTTGATGATGCCACAAGGTAAAAAGCATTTTGTTCTTTATTGTAAGAACCTGAAATTTTTGGCGATCTACTTATCCTTTATCATGAGCAAAAGTCCTGTGAAGCTGGATTTGTATATTATATATTTTAACTTATTCATATGAACACATACATGCTTTCATGAGGCTTTCATATCTCTGGTTTAACTACCTACAAACTTTTATGCTAATATTAGTAATTTTATTTTTAAAAACTTTTTTCACTACAGATTTCACAGTTTCATTAATCAACATTCAGGAATTTTCCTAAAAGACATTGAAAAATGTGGTTAATGACTTTCAGATAATTATACAGTAAATATCTAATTTGCTATTAATTTCAAGAATAAGAATTGGTCAAAGTAATATATGCCTTTAATTATACATACTAATTAAATTTCACAGTTAAAAATGATAATTAGTATATTATTCATGTAGTAGTTTTCCTGAAATTTGTTCTTTCAGGATCAGGGAAAAGAATATTGTATAGTTAATGGAAAAAATTACAAATTAAACATTTTCTTGTCTTTGTCATTTGTAAGTTCTAAAAATTTTGACAAGTAATTCCTCTGATAATAACTGCTTTCCAAATACAGAAAATGAAGTTAGAAATATGAATATTTCTATATTTTTAGGTTTAAAAAATATAATCAATAAAAAAAAACTCCTTGTGATATAATGTCCATGAAAAGTATCTATATAATTTTGCTTACGTTCTCAATAGTGGAGGTCTTAACAAAATTAATTTTTATGTAAACTACCTCCTTTCAAAATAAGAGGAAGCAACACTGATGTGTGAATTTACAGATAATAGTCCATTTATCTACTATGTGAGCTTTGGGAATATGAAGAAAATGATTCAATCAATTCTATGTAGGCTATCTCATTCTACCTTTAATACCCATATTCCTCACTAATTTGTACCCATTACATTATTTATTTACTCTACAATATTATTGAACACTTTATTATGTTCTAGGGATTTTAATCAGGCTTTGTATATACATATGGGAGTCATCTGCCTAGCAGTGATGACCATTAAAAAAAGAGAAAGGATGTGATCAGTGAAGCAAGAAATGTATATAGAAGAAAACAAAATAAAAATAGGACATTTAGAGTCTAGTAATGAAAACAAGAAGAAAGATGCCAAAAAGTGGAAATACAAAATAATAGATTCTTACCAAAGCCAAATGGGCTTTAAGAGATTAAAATAACAATAATATCAAATACAGCAGAGAATTTATGGAGCATAAGAACTAAGAAAGATATTGAGAAGGTCAATTGTAAGAATGTTTCCCAAATAAAGTGAACTTTGTAAATAACAAAAAATGCATTGGTGAATAACAAAAAATATATGATGTGTGATACATCATGTCCTTTTCAAAACTTCTGCTTCAGCCTGGAATTTACCCCAGTTTCTCCAGTCTCTATCAAAAAACTTTAATTTTGTCAGAGTTTGTAGTATTATATGTTAAACATAATGTCTATGTTTATATTTTAAACATAGACTTATTTTTCAGAATATTATAAGTGAACTTTTTCTTGCCTCTCACCACTTTCACATCTATTGACTATAAATTCATTGATTATTAATTATTTAATTGACAATTGATAGAATCATCCTACCCTTAGATTTATGATGACATCTGCATTTCTGAAATAACTGATATTTCTTTGGTTGTTGTGACCTTAAAGTCTGCTATAATCTTTCCTTTTTTCCTTTTATATATAGGTTCATTTATCCCATGGAATCATTTCATTTTTTGAAAGCAAATCAAATATTCCAACCAAAAACAAATTCCTATTATTATTAAGAAGTGATACCAATTATTGATTAGAATTATATTCTAATTATGCTTTTGAAATTGCATTATGCTTTTATGGGGTGGAGGTAAGATTTAGTAAGAAAAAGAAAAGGTTAATTATTACACCAAGAAGACACTCTCCTCAGTCTATGAAGCCTTTGTCCTCCCTGATGATGCTAATATGGAAAACAGTGGTATCATTAACATTAGGAGAGATCTCATGCTAGGGGTACAGATAGGGCCTAAAGTATTCAAAAGAAGACTATCAAGACAATTTACTCTACTTTCAAGCTAATACATAAGTCTACTACTATTTTAAGTGGCATTAAATAAAGTAAAAGTCATGGGTCAGAAAGAAAGAACTTTGCCACTCATATCTCAGTAAGCAGCATGAGTTTTTGCACATTTCTGAGTGATCCCAGATTCCTGCAGGATTTGCAGAGACCAGATGGCACCTGCATACACAGGGACTCCAGGACTTATATAATAGTGGTAAACTTACTCTTTGTTCTGGTGAAACAAACTTTCTCTCTTACAAAGCATTTCATACTGTCTTCTATGTACTTGCTATAAAACCCAAGCAATAAATTTGATATAAACATAGCACAGATTATCATTTTTGTTTCCTTTTGAATGAGGTTGCTTATGTGGTTCATCATGAAGCTGAGCAGTAATCCTTGGAAGAGTCAATGAAAAACAGTACTCTTTAACAGAAACATAGATGACTTAGTTTCAGGAGCAAAAGGTAACTAGTATTAAATAACTGGTTTTAAAGAAATGTAGTTGGATGAAATTTTACATTGGTTCAGTGCAAGTAGATTCTAAGGAGCCCCAATATTGCAGGTAAAAATAGTATAGCTTTATAACAGTATAGAGTCAGGATGTTTTATGCACTTTTGTTCTTCCTTGAATATTCTCTGGATAGTCATGGAAATTATATCCACTAATAATCAGGGAAATGCAAATCAAAACCACAATGAGACACCAATAAAAGTGGTCCATATTAAGAAAAATGGGCGACAATAAGTGCTGACATGGATGTGGAGAGAAAGGAACACTCTTACACTGCTGTTGGGAATGTAAATTGGTTCAGACACTGGAAAGCTATGTAGAGGACACTCAAAGTACTGAAAATGGAACTACTATTTGACCCAGCAATCTCACTCCTAGGATTTACCCAAAGACTATAAAAACACTAATTCAAAAAGACACCTGTACTCAGAGGTTTATTTCAGTATCATTTACAATAGCCAAGATACTGAAACAATCCAAATGTCCCAAAGCAAACAAGTGGCTCAAAATGCTGTGGTATATGTACACAATGGAATATTCATCAATCAAGAAATACAAACATGTCATTTGCAGCAATATGGATTTACCTAGATGGAATCATGTTAGCAGAAATAAGCCAGAAAGAAAAAGAGAAATAAGGGATAGTATCATTTATCTGAGGGAGACAGGGGAAACAAACAAACAGAGAAGAAAAACTTGAACTATCAGCAGAACTGAAATATAGAGCAAGAGTGGGGGAGGGAGGAAATCGTGGCTGGGATAGGCACTCACCTGGTGATGGTAGAACCCTTGGGCTGATGAAGATGTAAAATAAGTAAATACATTGATTAATTATTTTTCAAAAAAAATGTTTCTATATAAATTTTAGCATTTTAAAATTATATATGAAAAATGCCAGAAAGTATTGCAAACCTACATGTGGTTTTTGACTATGGACATTCTATCAATTCTTCTGATTGGTGAACACAGGATGTCTTTTTACTTATCTATATCTTCTCACATTTCTTTCATCAACACTGTATAGTTTTCAGTGTAAAGAATTGCACTTGCTTTATTACATGTAACTTCACTACATATTATACTTATTTATGATATTGTGAGATTGTTTTAACTATTTTTTTTCAGACAAACTATTGGTAGTATAGAAGTGCAAATGATTGCTACACGTTAATTGCTCATCTTCCAACTTTACTGGATTTGTTAATTATATGTATTCAGCAGCTTTTACTTTTCTTTCTTTTTTTAAGACTTAAAACTTTTTTATATTATATAATATCACTTCCTTTTATTTCAATTTCTCATTGAATTTCTGTGTATAGAACTTCCAGTATTATATTAACCAGTATTATATTAAATAGCAATTGTTCCATGATCTTAAAGGAAACAGATCCAGTCTTTAAGTGTTGAGTATGGTAATCAACAGTGAACTTATCAGTTATTTATATCCTATCTTAAGTGAAGGTTTGACCCTTCTAAATCCATTTTTTCAGAGTGTTCATCAAGTGAGCATGCTGGATTTTGCCAAAAACGTTTTTGTTCCTATTAAGATGATCATATGATCGATTTTTATTCTGCACTCTAGTAATATGATGCATCATGTTTTATTGATTTGTGTATGTTGAATTATCTCTATATCACAGGGATAAGTACCATATCATTATGGTGTATTATACTTTAAATATGCTGCTATAGTTAGTTTTACTATTGAGAAATTTTGCATTTATATTCTTCAGGGATATTAACCTGTGTTTTTCATTTATTAATGTGTCCTTGTCGGCTTTGGTATCCTGCCATGGTAAAAAGAATTTCTGAATGATCACCTGTCAATTTTTTTCAATGTATAGAAGAATACAAAGTAGACAAAGGTTGGCACAAATTTTTCAGAATTTTAGTAAAATGTGCCAAATGTTTAGTAGAAAGTGCTAAACACCAAAATCACCAGATCCTGGACATTCGTTTTTTGAAGACATTTATTTCTGATTCAGTTTGTTTATTCATTCTTAAAACTGTTCAGATATTCTATTTTTCCCTGAAGTACTCTTGGAGAGTTGTCTCTACGATTTATACATTTATTCCTGGTTATCAGAACTTAATTAGCATTTAATTAGCATATGTCTCTTACGGTTATTTGGTTTCTTATTGTGTTGGTTATGTGGTTATGTTATTTTTTTCCTCGCCTGTTTATTTGGGCCTCTCTTTTTTTTTTAAATTTGACTAGACTTTTTCTTTGTTTTGACTTTTGAAAATTAATGACTGCGTAGTGATATGCTTTGACTTTCTTCTCTTTATTCTTCTGTATTTATTTCAGGTTTTTGACTTGTGTTTAACTTGAAGTTTAACTAAATGTTTGCCTAGTTTTTTCTTTGTCAAGTTCTACCTATTAATCTTATCAATTTTCTCTAATTTTATTGGTCTCTGTTTCATGCATTTTTTGATGTGCAATTACCTTTCTTCTGCTAACTGAAGACTTACTTTGTTCTTATCATCTTGTTCCTTGAGGATTAAGATTAGACTATTTGCTTTCTTTTATTTTCAATTTAATCATCTGTCTCTATTAGAAGCATTTTTCTACATACTATGTATTTGATATTTTGTATTATTATCTGCTTCAAAATATTTTTTAACTTATGTTTTGTTTTCTTCTTTGAACTTTTAGATATGCAAGAATATTGTTTAATGTATATATATTTGTAAGTTTTCCATTTTTCTTCCTGTTATCAATTTATTTCATATTATCATCTTTAGTATGCATAGATAGAGTGATATTAAACTTTTTAATTTGCTAAGACATATTTTGTGAACGTAGGATCTATCATGGAGAATACATATGTACTTGATAATAATTTGTATTGTGCTGCTTGGCTTGAAATGTTCTATATTTGTTCATAAATTACATCTGTTGAATTCCTTTTAAAGTGTATATATATATATATTTTTTTTTAAATAAGTTTGAAATATGGTCAAAATAGGGCAGATACATCCAACCAACAAGTCAAAGAAAATAAGCGGCACTTTTAAAATGTGGTTTCTGCCGCCCAGATTATTTCAGATTCTTATCATCTGCGTGTAGCAGTTGCCAGTCAAATACAATTTGAACAACAGGACTTTATTTACATGGAAAATAGGAAGTCAAACAAAAGATCCTTAATGCCACAAGTGGCCAGTTATCTTACCTCAGTCACCATTTTTTAGTCCCAAAGGTCCCAAAGACACATGTCATGAGTCACCCCTTTGCCTCTCCAAACTTGAGGCAGACACTCTGCAAAGTTCAGTCTTTCTCCAGTTTTTTCAGACAAACCTAATGGCAGCAATGCCTAAATTCTATGAACAATGACACAGCCCATGTTGGGGTCATGGCTTCAAGTTCACTGATCAACATTCTTGTCATATGTCATAAAAGCCTTATTAGTTTAAGATCCCATTTATATAAACAAAGAACTGAAAAAAGAAAATTTGCAGTTGTTTTTCAACTGATGTCTTCCTCTTTTGGTATCTATTGGCATGGAATCAAGCCTTCAATAACCAATGAATATCAAGGAGAAGGCATGTATCCCAGGCTCTAAAAGGTATTTGAAAAATATAGTATTTTTAAATATAAAAATCTAGTATTTTGAAAAGATAAATGTAATACAATAATCCTTCTTGTGTAATAGTAGATGATCATTCTTAATCATATTTGTAAAGGGCTTATTAAACTCAACACAAAAGAGTAACCGTGATATAGTAATCGATATAGTAATAGAAACAGAAAAAATACTATTTTGCTTCCAAATATTGATATTTATTTACAGAAAAATTCTGTGATGATTTTTTTTTTTTTTTTTTTTTTTTTTTTTTTTTTTTTTTTTTTTTTTTTTTTTTTTTTTTTGAGACTAGGTCTTGCTATTTTTGCCGGTGGAGCTGCAGGCTCTTGTTGCCCGGGATACCACAGACTCAAGCAATCCCCAGCCTCAGCTTCCCAGGTAGCTGGGATTACAGGCGCACACCATCACGCCCAGCTATTTTTTTTGAGCTAGGTCTCGCTACGGGCCCCAGGCGGGACTCAAACCGCAAACCCTAAGCCCCGGGCGCTTCATAGGCTGAAGCTTACAGGCACGAGCCACCGTGCCCGGCAATTCTGTGATTCTTATCTATGAGAAAGGAATGAAAACACTGAAAAAGCAACTATAACTTGGAGAAATAGATATTTAACTTCAGGGTTTTAGGCAACTATTAAAATATCACCATAGTTATAAACCATGCAAACATTTAGTAGAGTCTATCAGACTGTAACTTGAAAATAGGAAATATACTTTAAAGTAAGAAAAACTAAAAATGCTGTGTTTCTACAAAGCATAAGTATTATTTCCATTTCTTCATGAATTAAAGATAATTTACAGATATTATCAACATTTCAAAGTAGTTTTAAGTGTGCCACATTGACATTGGAGAGATTTACTAAATCCTAAATATGAGTCAAATGATCTAAAGTAAGTGTAAGGAAACACAGGCACATGTGAAAACAACATATCACTATTCAGCTTCAGAACATATATTTTAAATAATCAATTACCTAGTAATTAGCAAAACTAATTGATCTTAGAAGTTCTTACACATCAATTTTAGGAATGCTAACAACCACAATTAAGTTTTTTAAATTATTAGGAATTAATTAAAAGCTATTAACACTATTTCACTTTATTTTACTCAGTAAGGGTGATAGACATTGATAAACATGTAGGAAATAGAATGTCACAGTCTTAGCCCTGAATGTTCATAGACATTAGAATCAGCTACAATCAAAACACAATGTTCTAAACTTCCTGCACATTGTATGAACAAACAAGAGTAATCCACTGATTTATTGATTCTATAGGCATTTATTCCCTACAGACCATGTGCCTGCTACTAGGGTCAATGGCACAGTTAATATTACAGAATAAGAGAGATGATGCTTTGCAATAAAAGATGTCTGGATTCATTACACAGGAATAATGGGAATGTCATATGTTTTGCATAAGGAAAGACATGAGAAGAATGATGTGGGGTTTTGTGGGCAATTATAGGGTAAAAATCTATAGTTAAGCTTAGAAAAAAAATCTATGTACTATAATGTGCTTTTCATGGGGGCACTGAAGGGAAAAAATGCTTTAGAATTGGGCCTTAACTATTAAAAAAATAAACAACCTGTTCTGTATATTCCTGGAAAACATTGAATAATTAGTCATAAAAATATTTTTGCAGTAGTCTCTGATATTCAGATTTTGCAATTAATTTTTATGAAATAGTTCAAATTTCAAGTCTCTAAAATTAATTTATTTAAAATAATCTCCTTTAAGTCTCTAAAATTAATTTATTTAAAATAATCTCCTTTAAGTATCTAAAATTATTTTTAATAATCTCATCTGAATAGATTTAAATCCAATTTATCTTTTGTTCTATAAACTCCTTCATTCATATAACATTCCAGTTTTTGTACTGCATGCATGTGTGTACACATACATACATGAATTCTGACTGGATACCCTACTGTTATTGAAGATGGCTTTATTTCTTTTTATGTTAGACATCTAAGCTTTTCAATCTCAGATTAAAATTACATAGAATTTATAAAGTATTGGACTCTGGCCAGTTCTCTTTTTATAAACCAGATCAAAGGTTAGTCTTCTTTTAGTTATGTCATTTCTTTATTGTAGTTCCCATTATCTATCAATTCTGAAGTAATGAGTTCTTGGAAATTGAAGGGTACAGTGATATGGAAGAGTATATTTAAATTTGTTACTTAAATCTAAATTTTTTCCAGACTTTGGTATTAGATTACCATACACATATAGAGAGTAAAGAATATTCATAGACCAAACCAAAGTAATATATAGCTATATTAATAGAACGTTGACTGATGTATAAGATACCATATCAATTAATGCTTTTAGTAAACTAGTATTGTTTTCTGCGGAATTCATGTCAAAACAAAGGGTTGCTTTTACCGAAGGCTACTAACTATATTGATATCAACCAAACTCATTTATTGATCCAAAGCTCTCCTTGCATGCTAACTTCTTCAGCGATTAAAGCAACAAGGCATATATACACTCTATATCATCTTTGCTGATAAAAATATCACAATGGCTATTTTAAAGGAAAAGCAAGAGAATTCAGAAAGAACATTGTTCATTGGGTGAGTACATGGTTGACAGTCTTATTTAATGTTTTAGGTTGCTTATCAATGCCACAGAGAAAACTGGTGCAATTTAAGAGGAGTGAATTTGATATGACAACTTAACCAAAAATATCAGTAAATTACCTGGTGCATACTGAGAGACAGTAATAAATTCCCATTATTTGGAAGATTTTATTCCAAAGGGAATTCATTTTTTGATGAAAATAATATTTATTTAAATGGAAAATTGTGAAAATATGTTTGTATTTAAAACCAATTACATTAAAATTGACAATTTCACTAAAAATTATATCCTTTTTTCACATTACTGTTTGTTATAATACCTAACCTAGCAAAATAATTCTCTTTGAAACATGTCAGCATCCTAGAAAATGATGTTTGATTTTCACTAAAAAAGGTAAAATTTAAAGTCTTAGGAAGTATACCAGAATCCTCAGCTGTGGATATCACTTTAACTTGAGTTTTGACTTCTGGAATTGGAGACACTTTGAGAATTTCCTTTTGATAAATAGTCTACATCTTAAGCCTCCTATGGCCTTCATAGAAACTGATTTATCAGATCCCATGGTGCAATAAAGCCTAAGGGCACATATTCTTGAAAAGAACATTTGACCCACAAAGATGCTTGCAGATGTACAAGATTTTTTTTTTTTCTTAATGCTGTTAAATTCTTTTTAAGACTGTATGTAACAAAACACAATTAGGACTATTCCATTTTGAATGTTGAAATTTGTAGGGAATATGATAAAGTTTTAGTAACTCATACTGTTTTAGGATAAATATAAGCTTGTTATTCAAGAAAACTATATTTTGCAACAGATTTACATAGCATATAGAAATTTTGTAAATACAGCATAGAGTAAATATAAACCATGATTGCAATGTGTCAGATTCTATATTAATCTCAAACAATTTTCTGTAAAATAAATTTGTTTAATAATGAATAATTTTTAAATAATGAGAAATATTAGCCATGCATGCTATATGAGTAAATTAGTTTTTAGAGTTTGATAAATTATTTGATAACTATAATATATATAATCTATATATATATACAATAAAATAGTATGAAATTTAATATATTGAATGTGAATTTCAGTTCTAACTCATATTGAATGTGTGGTTGTGAATAAGATATTTTTTCTATAGCCAATTGTGGAAAAATTAGGTAACTGTGAGAATTAAAAAGTGTATTTCCTGATAACAATACTACGAGTTCTAGCTCTTACTTTACATTGAGTGAAAATAATTCTGTCTCTTCCTCTTCCTCCTCCTCTTCCACCTTCTTCTCCTCATCCTTCTCCTCTTTCTACTCTTTCTCCTTCTCCTCCTCCTCCTTCTTTGGTTATCTTGGGTACCAATTTATATTTTTGTAAATAAAATTCATAATTCTTTAGAAGCTCAATGACATAAAATATAGAATCTTTTATATTTTAATGAATAAAATGCAATAAGTAATTACAAAGAGACTTTGGTCATTGAAAAGGTAAAATATTTGCAGTATTATCAGAATTTTTCAAAAGCAATTTTTAGAATAATTTTGTTTCGTGAGAATGTGAAAGGAATGTGAAAGTTTCATTGAAAGCCTTATCTAAAAAAAGAAAGTGGAAGAAATACTTCTTAAATATAGTTGTTTATGAATTTTTTTGTTGTATTATCCACTATCCAATATTAATCATTTGCTTGAATAATGTATTAATATGTTGGCTGTGGAGAATATTAAGTAACTGTTTCCCCTTAGTTTGTAAGTAAGTTAAAGTTGCATCATAATTTTTGGAAATAGTAATTAGTAGCAGCAATTAACTGAAATAAAATTTTAGGTAATGCATTTCTAAGAGGCAAAGCCATAGGCATATTTGTATTTTTTCCACACATCACTAACATTTAGACAGAAGTTCTGTTAATTGGTAGAATTTTTCAAAGAAACCAACAATAGGACAATGCAAGAAAATCATTGCAAATGAACTTTAACTTGGATGTATTCACATTGCTTAGAATTTTTCATAGAATATGTAAATATATAATTATTAGGATATTTTTGACCAGGTTGTTATATTTTCTTGAATTTCACATGGCCTCTGGTTAGCCACCTGAAAATTCTAGAAATTTGAAATTCACTCTATAGGAAAATTGTAGTAATTTCTGTAAGAACTCAAAAGGTTTACTGCAAGAAGTAAATGATGGATACTCTGTTGAACATTTTCTTACACAAGCATCTATTTGAGAGAACATGAAAAGTTAGGTTTAGTTTGTTTCTATCACAAAGTCTCCATGTATCCTGCTGAAGAAGCAACATTTCTAGTCTTTTTATTACTAGTATTAAAAAGCAAAATTTAGTATTCCATGTTTTTAGTTAAAGAACTATTACCTTTCATCTTCCCTTTCCCTCCCCCTCTCTTATTTCCACCTGTCCTTTCTTTAGTAACCATTTTATTCATCAAGTACATATTGAATAGAGAACAAAGGAGACAATGGTTTAAAAAGTATAGATAGATAGGTAGATAGATAGATAGATAGATGATAGATAGATAGATAGATAGATAAATGTTTCTATCTAATTTAGTTTAGTTTGTATTAACTCTATTCCTAGTGGAAACAAATGTTCCTTCTTAATCATATTTCATTTTAAAATCTCTTTAAAAAACAATGCATTTCTTTCTAACTTGACTTTAACTGTGGATAGGTCTTAACCAATTGCCCTGAAACATGTTATACATATGACACTTACATATTTTTTTTAAATTTTCCAAAAATTCTGACCGCTTGAACCAAACCAATGTTTGCTACTGATAATGTGGACATAGAAGTTTCAATATCAATTGTAAGAAAACTTTAACATTACTACATTCTAGTCTTAAGCAAATAAAAACTATTAATGGAAAATTTGTTTTGCTAGTAAGTAAACTTCCCAGTTCTTTAATTCAATTAGTAAAAAGATATTTTGTAGTCTTTATTGACTTAGTGTTAATATACTGGTGGGGGAAAAAAGTAAGAGTCTATGCAAATTGATTTTTAATATGCTAGAAGATTTTTAAAGACCCAAAAGAATACTAAATGTTAGCTGATAGAAGGCAATATATGAAATGTTGATTTTATTTCTATAAATAAATAAATTACATATTTTATAAAGAAAATCTAGAGCTTGCACATTTAGTATTTCACCCTTTTCTTTTTAAAAACAATGAAGCAATTTTGAAAGTCTGCCAGTTCTTATCATTGAATGATTTTTTTTTCAAAGAAAGTAACAAAATGTCATTTTCCTATTGCACATGTTATCATAAACCCCACAATCTTCTTTCTCTATTCAAACAATATTTTCATATGTGAACTATTTGTTTAATGTGAACTATTTGTTTATGCCAAACAAGAATGGTCAAAATATGCCCTTGATATTGCTGTCAATGTTGACATATATGTCTAGAGAGTATAAAGGCATTCTGACCACTTCTATATGAGTTTAATTATGCAATTATTATTATAATACAAAGAAATTAGCAGTTACTGGTACATCTGTATTTTCTTTCTACCTTGATTTTGCATAAAAACACTTTGCATAGCATATTTTTATTATGCTATGAATTTATGAAGCCGTATTTTCAATATATATTTAATTTTTGCTGTATCTTTAATTTTTTAAAAATTCTCCCTTTTTTGGTAGCTGTAGAATATTGTGATATTTCATTATTTTTTATTATTGTATTTAATGCTTTGATGATCTGAATTTACTTGACGTGTTTTATATATATACATATATATGTTCAAATTTCTTGTTTCGCCAAATAGCTTTTTATAAATGTTCCATTCCATATAATAAACATTTTTCCATACTTAAATGCTGCTAGCTTTATCATATGTGAAATATCTGAGTGAATCTATTTCATTTTTTAATATCATATACATTAATTTAGATGCTACATCAAGAAATAAAGGTTAAATCGTGATTCTTTTTAATAGGGAAGCATATTGCTCCTTCTGTGCATAAGCAGCTCAAAACTAATGTGACATCTTTATGACACAAAATACCTACCCTCTTACTTTGATTGCTCTGCCATCCCAAGCAAACAGCTTCATACTGAAAGGCTAAGACAAGTATTTCAATGAAAAACTTTCAAGGACATAACCCAGTAATTGTACCTATCTCTTCTGCTTAAAACTCGTTGACTAGAATCTAGTCATTGAGACAAGTCTCGCCAGAAGATATAAAATGCAAATTCAATGAGTAGCCATATTCCTAAGTAAAATTTCTGGTCCTGAAAAAAGAATTAGAGAAAAAGCTTTGGAAGGAAAAAGAGTAATCTCTGCCAGACAAACACAATTAACTATACGGCTTTGTGTTTTGACATCTGGTAAGGAAAATCTCTGCTTAATTTTTTTTTTCATATTTATTTAGGCTATTTTCCCCACTTACTCTGCCAGAGGAATTTTAAAATAAGCTTAAAATAAAACAAACGTATATATTATATATTTCTACATTTTCATCAACATATTATTTGGAAAAAAGCTATATATTTACAATATGCTATATTTCCATTCATTAGATGTGTTTGAGTTTCTGTTTATTGAAGACCTATATGTAGCTCTTAGCAGTATTCTTTTCTCTTCTTTTTAACTAGCTTGCTCAACAAAATTTCTTGCCCTCTAAAATTACATAAATAACATGCTGCTACATTGAAAATAGTTATATTTAAACTTTAGGAAAGCTATTCATATTCTTATATTTAGCATATATTCATATATATGTACAACTATTCTTTTGAATAGTCACTAGTCTTAAAATGCTTTGTAGTTTTTTGATGTTTAAAAATTTGTTTAAATTGATTGTGCACTTATATATAATGACATCATTGTATACCCTTAGGTCCTCCCACCACTTTGTCACCCATCAACTTGTCAATCATCATCTTAATCTCTTGTGCCCATCCCTCTCCTGATTTTTTCCCCTTCCTGCTCCCTAAAATGCTTTGTTTCTTAATTTATCTACACATAATGATTGTTTTTATTTTTGTTCCAGTTTGGATTAAATTTGTCCTATGGTTTATAGCTCCTTGTTTCTTTAATAGACAGTTATGACTAAAACTGAAAGGTATTTATATCTTATACTTGATATTGCAGTTGAAAAACCTCTAGTTTTTCAACATTCATTATATTTGAAACATTTTAGTTGAATCAAATACTCTAAGAAAGTAATTTGATACGTCTAATACTATCTTTGGATTTATGTGTTGAATTTAAAGTTTTTCTCACATTTTTTCTTTCTTTTGATTTCATAACTATAATATATCTCCTAAAATGCAAATATCTTTACTATGAAGGAAAAATCTTACTGAAAGCATTTGATAGATCTTTTGTCTTGTAACCAAATTACTAGCTAGTATTTTGTTTGCTTGTTAATTTCTTTGTTTATTTATTATTTGTTTGTTTATTTATTTTGAACAATCTTTTATGAATCTGGTTTGTAGTCTCAAATTGGTACTTGTTTTGTTTAAAAATACTTTATGAGGAGGGCGTAAAAAGCATGCATGAATAGTTTTCCTTGAAGTCCGTACAAATCAGACACATATTGTCTAGTCAGCAACCTATAGTTTGAGTTTTATAAGAAAGGGAAATATATGTAGAGATTAGGCATTAAAAGGATAGTTTATATGAGAATTCACATCAGTTATGAATGAAAAGGTAGAACAGGGGATGAAACATAATAAAAAGTGAAGAAATGGAACCCCACCCACACGCCCAGTTCAGCCATACTGGTGGATCTGAGGCCCCGGCTGCCCAGCCTGCCACTCTCCTTTTCGGGTTCAGGGAGTTCAAGGTAGGGGGGTCCACCACATGCCAGGGAGGCAGGGAGTGGCTGGGGGCACCCCCTAGCCACAGTACCACAAGGTGGCCAGGAGAGGCAGGGGTAGTCCCTCCCACATGCCTGGTTCAGCCATGCTGCCAGACCCTAAGCACCCCCTGCAGGATGCACAGGCTGGTTGGGAGGATTGGTGGAGGTTGAGTGTGACAGGGGTCATTCCCTCTGGCCTTCTCCAAATCCAGTCAACCCTCACCAGAAGCAACTAAATCAGTGACTCAATGGCAGTTGCATATAATACAGAGGTGAAAAACAAAGAAGTATTCCAGAACAACGAACATGTCAGGTCCGCGGGACACAGGATTATAAGACTATTATATAGACGAACTACCTCAGAAATAAACCACTGAGATCTACAATGATGGGAATGGAATTTCCCATTCAGGGATGCCTTCAGCATGATCAAAGGACCCTCCTACTTTAGGGGGTGAGGAAAGCCACAGAGACAAGCAGTGGCCCCATGACAAACCAGACCAACCACCTGACAAGGTCTATCTTGATCAAAAAAAAAAAAAAAAAAAAAAAAAAAAAAAAAAAAAAAAAAAAAAAAAAAAAAAAAAAAAAAAAAAAAAAAAAAAAAAAAAAAAAAAAATGGCTGCACAAACTTTGGCTGGGAGAAAATGCTCCCAATGCCAGCAACCAGAACTACAAAACAAAGAAGGAGAAACATATGACAGAAGATGGGTCGGAACAGCCAATCAGAAAGGAGGAGGCACTGAAAGAAACCGATCATGTGTAAACTGGTGGCCAGCAGCAAAAAGACACTTGGAAAACTAAGCATAGGCCACTGTGTTCCACGAAACCACATCTAAACTAGACTAAAGGACATTGCTACAGGAAAGAGGTAGAACCCAAGGGACTAAAAATTAAACAATAAATGGAAGTGAAAGAAGAGATGGAGAGACCAGGAGTGGGGTTGGGGATGGGGGAGGAACACCCAAAAGGCAAATGAAACTTATTCAATAAAGATGTATATTATTAAAAATAAAAGTGAAGAAATCACTAATGTAGAAACAGAGGCTTCTAAACAGTATATTGTTCAAATAAAAATATACTGAAAATCACTAAGACCTTTACTTCTATGTTTAATGCAGCACTGTTTACAATAGCCAGGATATGGAAACAACCTAAATGTCCCCAAACAGATGAGTGGATTAAGAATATGTGAAATATATACACAATGTAATAAGACTCAGTGATCAAAAATGATAAACTCATGTCTGTTGTGGCAACAGGAGGAACTGGGATTAAATTTAGCCAGATAAGTGAGAAAGAGAAAAGATAAACACTACTGAGCCATTTCACTTCTATGTGGAATATCAAGAAGCCAAACAAAGATAAGATAAAGACAACCCTTGAAAACTGACCACAACCAGGATCTGAGGCATGGAGGAGAAGAAAGGGAAGGAGTGAAACCAGGAAGAGGAAGAGAACATTGAACTATGACTAAATCTATCAGAGGGTGGATGTGATGAGGTGGAAAAAGAAGGGAGAGGGAGTTCTAATGGAGGATTACTGGGGATTTGGTAGAGGATTTTTAAGTTACTGTAAATTGAAGTGAATTTTTAGTGTTTTTAGAACTATTGTTTTAAAGCTATTATTAAAACTATTGTTTAGTTTTAATGTTTTTGTTTTCAAACCATTTGACCAAAAGAATTATCTGTGAATTCCCTGTTTAAATTATATTCAAAGAACATAAAAATAGTGTTTTGTGTAATGTGCATAAAAAAAGTAGCTCTTTGTTCACTCTCAGGAAACCAAAATATGCCTAAGTGTTTCTGTAAATTTTCTCAGATGCCACAGGGTTCCACAGCACATCCTCTATGACTTAAAAATCTGGAGTTCTGTGTAATTTGGTATTAATAAAACACCGTAAAAATACAAAATGTTTTTATGAGAAGTGAAAAATAGAAATTAAGAGGTTATATAAGACACATGACTCAAATTGGGTTTATTATCAGGTGAGGGAGCCCTTTTAGTTTAGTTAATGAAGGTTCCTTTCAACTGTGCACAATGCCCAGATATCAAACATTTCTGGAAAAAGTAAACATGGTTTATTCAAAAATAGGAGAAGATAAACTAAAAGAACCTCATTGTTATAGGATAAGGGAATGCCCCTTTTAACTTTAATTGCTGAGAATTCTTCCTTCCATGCACAAGTAGTAGCAAGACCACATAAACCTGGAAAGGAGGTAATAAACAGATTTACTTATTAAGAGGACAAAGCAAACAAAAGTCTGAGGGTACAAGGAAATCCTTTAGTAATCTTAACCACCAGTCCAGTCTCTAGCCCAAAGAGCATATAGCTGCAGCATCCATCTGTGTCCACAAAATGGCTGCTGCCTCACTTTCAAACCAGATGAGTAAGCCAAGATGGCATTGTCGCTTCTTCTTCCAAAGACACAGCTCCACTCTAAGCCAAATGTAGAAGTCAAGACAGCATCTTCACTCCTTCATCCAAGTGGGAGATTCAAATCCAACAAGAAAACCATGGTGATATCATCAATTCTTCTCCAAAAAGCACAGTTATGGCATTCTTTCAGCTCTAACTCCAAAGTGGCCCCCCCAAAAACCAGCAAAATTCATTCAATACAGCAACACAGCAAATTCTCTTCAGTTCTCCAGAAGACTTCCACGCTTTGCAGTTTCAAAGTTAAACCACGTTCTCATGTGCTATAGTTCCAAGTCAGCATATACAAGTTACAAGTCTCTCCAAAATGCTTCCTCATCTTCCAAGTGGCCCAGGCTAGGGCCTGAGCCCTGCCTGCTCCCACATCTAGAAGCTGGCCTTCTCTGCTCTCTCTGTTATATCCCTTCTTCTCTCCATGTGGTTTGTCTCAGTCTCCTCCCTAATCTCCTGATATTAATCCTATCAAAAAGAAGTTTGGCTTCCATTTTCCAAGTCTGCACCCACCAATGAATGATAGCAGTTATTTTAAAGAAGCACCACCAGTACCAGAGGCCATGACCCCCAATTTTAGCACAGCACCCCTAACGTAGTGGTCCACAGTCTCACAGGAGTTCCAAACAGAAAAGAACCCACTTCTGCCCCTTAGGGAGCCGCATGGGTTTTACCTCTGTCTAAGTGCAGTTCAGCCTAAAACTGCCAATTCACATCCTTGTCTTGTGCCATCTGTCATTGTAGCCTGTATGGAGTGAATTCCACAACTAACATGAGGTTCAGTTCAATTTGGCTTTCTCAATCTCTCTCTCTCTCTCTTTCTGCCTCCCTCCTTCTCTCCCTCCCTTCCTCCCTCCCTTACTCCCTCACGCTCTCTCTCTCTGGGTAGTCATAGTCACAGAAGTTCAGCACTCCATTATGATTATCTCTCCTCCTTCATCTAACTTCTAACCTTTGAAGACAGGAACTCTGGGAGACCCAAAAGATTCAACAGCTCTGTGGTCTTTCTGAAGCAAAACTGCCTGCTCCTGATGCCAGATGCTCTATGCCAGATCAGCTCTCCTCTCAAAGTTAGTTTATATCCCCTTTAAAAGCTAGTTCTGATTTCCTTCCTAAAAAGCTTGAACAGAGTTCTCCCCAAAACTCTAGCTCTTTAAAAAGTTCTCCATCATCTCCTTCAAAAGCTCTATCAGACCTTTCTAAGAAAAAAACTCAAATTTCCCCTCAAAAGTTCTATCTCAAATCACCCCCCACCCAAAAACCTCAAGTCCCAATCCAATCTAATCCAGTCCCTTTCAGATCTCATAAAATCCAATCTAATCCCAGTCTCTAAGCTATTCTTATCTCAAAACCCAAAATTCTCTTGCAGTCCCTGCACCTTTCTTTTGCAGCCCTTTTCCTTGCTCCCCTTCCCATCATGAATCCTGATGATGGGATTATCAGCCACACTCTAGCCTGGTTCAGCTATGGTTCCCCATCTGAAACTTGGAACAATACCTGCAGGGATTTAAGTTAGCATAATATTGGCCAAGTCCTACTTAATATCTAAAATACCAAAGCTAAAAGATCTTCACCTGCACCATGGTGTGGTCAAGCTTATGAATCCAGATCTGGACCTTGACACAAGGCACAAGAGTAAATAATCATAATATTGGCCAAACCCTACTGAAGAGATACAATATCAATGTTAAAGAAGAGAAGTAACTTTCTGTCTCCTAAATGTAAATTGGGATATGTAGGTAGAAAATATAGGTTTCATCACATGCTGGCAAGAGGAATTTATATCAAGCCATATACATTTAGACTAGTTCAAGTGTGACTCTTAAATATCAATATATTATTATTGTGTGTATTCTCTATAGTTTGAGTCATAAGCTTAAGCTTTTAACTCAATATCCTATAACAACATATTCATATACTAATTGTACATTCTTTGGGTTGCATTAATTATGTAACACTTTTTCGTTATTTTACAATGGACACATTTCTGCTTACTGACATATTTTCAGTAATCCATTTTAAGTACTTTTGAGGTTATTCATGTTTGGGTTGTGTGCTCTGAACTGACCTCATTTAACCCTTCTTTAAGCAGCTAGAATGTTTCTTTATAATTATTTGCCTCAGAAAGGTAGTTCTTCTAGAATGTGTATCATTCCTTATTTGTATTCACTCTGTATTTGTTTTGTTTGTAGTAAGGACTTCTAAACAAATGAAAGTATCTTATTAATGGCCTCCTGCCCATTTCTCATTTAACTTAACTTTACTGCTTTATGCACTCCCATCTGCTTTTGATCAACCTTCTTGGGCAGTGGTGTAACTGTTTGACTGCTTTCAGCAATCATTTCACAAGCCATTTTCCTGCAGCAATAAAAAGTCTCCAATGAGAAATAGACAAAATGTTCTGGGTGAATGAGACAGCATAATTCCTTAGAGATAGCCACACAGAGGAGTCCCAAATACCTTACTGTTTTTTTTTTCTAGTTTTTTTTTTCTAAAACCATGTAAATTAATGTGAGCTTGTCTTTTTACATTACTGTCCTAACTGGTTAAACTATTTGAACTTGATGGTCTAAGATATTGTGAAGCATTGAATCAAGATCCAAAAACTCTTAATTTCTTTCTATCCTTTACATAGTTGAAACTGTAGAAAGCTACAAGTTCTGTTAATATGAATGAGGAGAGCTCCTTGGATTCTTCTGGGTTAGTAAATTTAATTTGTATGGAATATGTTCCATATTGTTTCTGTAGATACCATACATTAAATATCTGAGTGTTAAATAAATTAATGAGTCTTTCCTTAGGAATGTTTAGAATATATCTTAAGTTATTTATTATCAAAAATAAACAGAGATATATGGAAACTTTCACTTGAGTAGTTTCACTATTCTATAATTCTAAGCCATTATATTATTTGTTCATTTACTACTAAAGAATGGACTTTGTAGGTTGCTACAGTAATAATACTACTTATTATTAAAGAAGATATTGGAAGCTTCTAACATTTATTGCAACCAAACTAGCTTGGATATTAGTGAGGAACTGTTTTATTGTATTCATATTCATTTCCATCAGAGAGATATTGTGATATTGTGCTTTCTAAGGAACAATATTTTGATTATTCTCATATGATTGGTCTTTATTCACAGTTCCTACTCACAGGTCCACTTGCAATTTCTTGTATTTCTTGTTTCTTGTGTTGCTTGCAGACTAGATGCTAGGGAAACCAACCTGAATAGAAATTCTCTCTTATTCCTGAATTTCCTGAGAGGAGAGAGAACCTAGAAGGGAAATTGCCATGGCCACTTGCCGATGTTTGCAAGAGTCTATAAAAGTCCAGGAGGAAGGGAGTTTCAAGAACTTTGAGGTTGGAAAGATAGCAGATTTGTGGGGAGATGATATTCCTGGAAAGGGTATGAAATCTCTGTTTCCCTCAAATTGTGACTTATTCATCTCTTCCAAATAGCTGATAATTCATATCCTTTAGTATCTTTAATATAGTATCTAAAAATCTCATAAGTGAAAGGATTTTCTCTGTTTGTGCATTGTTCTATCAAATTAATTGACTCTGAAGTGGGTATCCTGGGAACCTATGATTGATAATCAGTTGGTAAGGAGAACAGATAATAATATGGGGCTCTCAAAAGGTACCTGAATTATGAAAAGGGTGTCATGGAGACATATGTCTGTAGTTGGTTGATTATGAGCATGGGGTTATGTGGGGTTTGCAACAAACATCTAAAATGAAAGACAGTTTAGTTTGCACTCTCAACCTGTGGAATCTGACATTATCTCCAGGTAATTTGTGTGAGAAAAAAGCTGAATTCAAAGTCTCAGCTGGTATCCAAAATTGCTTGTTAGTCTAAAGAAGTCTCAGCATTCACACACAGGTCAGATTAGCCTGCAGCACACCCATTAACAATGCAGTGGTGTTAGAGGTAATATTTAAAAATGTAAATTTACTTTATAGAAATTTTGCTTCCAAAAAGGACAGTGAAATTGCATCACTTGTTGATGACTTGCACGTATATTAATATAACACTTTTTAACATTCTTGAAACTACTTCATCCATATGAATTCAGAAAGTCAGTAGCATTAATAAAAAATTGATTTCACATCCATATTTGTCATGGCAAAGATGTAGATTACAAGACATAGCTTTTTCAATGTGTTTTTGCTCCTTTCTGCTTAAGGCTAGATAGAGTCAATACTTATAAATTTACAATTCTGGTATTTGCATATTTCACTTCATTTTGCTAACATTTTTTTTCCATTTTCAATGTTTTTGCTGCATTTGAGCAATAATTTTCCAACCTTAAAACATAAATCATGACATCATTCAATCCTGAAGAGTTTGGTTTCAAATCTTTGAAATGTGCTTAAAGCATAAAAACACTGATAACTTGTTCTCTCTCTCAGCTCTCCAAAGCGAACCTACTTTCAAAATACAAAAAATTGCTTTTCCAAATCTCCCACTAGTATATATGTTCTATACTAAAAGCTTTTGTATTCTATTTACTAACGCATTGAACAAGTGCATGCCTTTACATCTGTGTACATATGAATTCAGACAACTTTTTATGCCATTATATGCAAACACTAGAATACAGTAGACAAGATATACATTTTAATAACGAAATGGCCTAAATTTAATTTTTCTGTTTCATTCTTTGCTTCTCTGTTTCCTCCCTGTTACTAAGAAGTTGGGGTACTATTTATGGTAACGTGAGAAGACTAAGGAGCTATTTCAGGTCACCTTACCTGATGGCCTTAGTGCCCTACAGGTCACATGGCTAGGGACTGCTGCCCAAAGCACAAAAGCAAGGAGATTGAAGAAGATGCATGAAATATATTAGGACTTGTTTGCCAATGTAGAAAGCATAGATAGTTTTAAGAATATTTCATAGTAAAAATTTTAATCCTTTACTCCCTCATGACTAAAGGTTCACCGCTCTTCCTCTGTTGAATACAAAGATGGAAAAGCAGTGTGTGTTTTTGTAGATGAGGAAAGTGAAGTCAGAGAGCATATGCAAATTGCACAAGCAAGTGATTATCAGAGTCAAAATTCAAACTTGAGTTCAGTTTTCAAGAACTTGTTGCTATAATTAATATTAATGAAAATAGTAATAATGCTTTAGAAATATTTATTGAATATTCAGTATAAGTATAAACCAGGCTGTATAGTAATTCAATTGTGATTTTTGCAATTAAACAACAAAAAATCATTGATTACTTTTTAGTCAAATTTTGATTTTTTTTCTTCAGCTAAACTGGTTTTAATCTATTTTAACATCTAACAACACTCATCAATCCATATGCTTCTTGTAGTAAGGACAAATATTGGCATGAGGCTGGAGAAAGATGAGAGAATTCACCAGAGACAGTGGGGATGAGAAAAGTAGGATTATTGGAATACCCAGCAGAGGACCTGAGAGGTGGCAAATGAAGCAGAATTTGAGGCTCTCTTTTATACTGTTTTCACAGGCTTTCTAACTTTGAGCCCTAGGTTGCACCAGTTGTCTGGTTTTAGATGGTAACCTTTATTTTTTATTTTATTTTTATTAAATTATTTATTTATTTATTACATCTTTGTCAGCCCCCAGGGGTTTTCCACCACCCTGTCAACTGTGCACCACCATCTTAATCTTTTGTGCCCATCCCACCCCTGATTCCCACCCCACCCCCTCTTGCTCTATGTTTCAGTTTTGCTGATAGTTAATTTTAAATTTCAGAAACTTGCTTCACAGGTGTTGACCTCTGCTACTGCATTCCTGGAACTGGATTGTTTTTTCTTGTCATAATCTTGAACCAAGGAAACCTTATTATTTCACCTTTTCCATTCAAACCATCCACACTTACCTGCTGGCCTGGGAATGGGGCTTAGTTTTAACCTTATTTAATGGTACCTAGACACTTCTGTTTAAGTAAAAATATAGCTCTGTGTATGAAAAAGACATAATCTTTGAAACAAAAGTTTACAGTGATTTTTAATTCACTTGTTTCCTTCACTTTAAATGTAGTGAAGTTTTATTAGTACATTATGATTTTTGTGTAAACTTCTTGATTTATTTTTACCTTAATATTTGCATTTTAATCTTTTGTCATTCATTAGTGCTTTCAGAAGGTAAATTTAGAACATCAAGAAATTAAAAGACTCAAATCAGCCAAACATACGTTTGTTCTCAGACCTGGCATTCAGTGTGGATTACCAGTGTGACTTCTTATGTACGTTATAAGATGCAACTTATAGTTGCTGCTTATAGATGCAGCAGGTTGTTGTTTTGTTTTTTAATTTCCTGAATACATGTTAACATTGGATATTTTCTTCAGGTAATTCTGTATATCCAGGGACTTGCCATTTTGATGTTCTCAAAATAGAAATGTAACAGGAAAATCCTCAGGGAAAGAGGAGGTGCCAGTTTTCCTGACCCACTTAAGGAAGAGTAGAAGTGGGCAAGAGAGTAGAAGAGGAGCTAGAGAAGAGGAGCTGAGCAAAAGTGGAGAGAGAAGACGTGGAAGGGCACATAGAGCAAAGAGACACATGTAGAAGTTGTGCTTGCTTCTCTTGGCCTTGGACTTATGCCAGAATGTTGAGATATGGAAGGAGACACTTGAAAAAGACAGAGACATGAGTGAAAAACCCAAGAGGAGACTGACAATGGCAGCCTTTATCATAGCTTGGGTTTGGATTTTGCTCCTTTCCTTCTAGTCTTCTCTTTCTTCTGTCCTTTTGCTATGATCCCCACCAGAAGGTACCTTAGAATTGTGGCAAGCTTCTGGGCCTCAGTTGTCCTGCTTTGAGCCAGCCCTGTTTAATAGGCAATTACCCATGAGGGGATGGGTAGCTTTGTGTGTTTTATATGAAAATTATTTTATATCTTATTTCTCTTCTCTTCATACTAATTGTATTAAAGTTATTTTCTATTGAGGTTTTAATGCACTAGAGTGTGTTTTGTCTTGATGTGAACAGACAGTTTGGGGGGGAGGCAGGGCATGGCAGAGGGTGCTCCTTATTCTGCCCACAAACAGTAACTTCCCCCCCCCAATTATTCAAATCTTTAAGTTTAAAAATTGAATTATTGACTAGGTTGTACATGCAAATATATTTGGAAATCAAACTAATTTTAAAGCCATTGATCATATAAATTTATAAGAGGGAAAAAGAATGTAATATAAATTAAGATAATCATAAGCTTTATAATGGAGGCATTATTGAAGTTAAAATAGTAGGGCTTTTTTCAGTTACTAAAAGAAAAATTGCTCTGTAGAAAGATAAACAGGAAAAAATTCTGCATTCAAAACTGTTGCAATGGGAGTAGAAAATGAGTCAATTCTGAAGCAAAGGCTCCAAGATTTTTAAACTGTAGTATTAGCTCATGCAGAAGAGCTGGAGAACAGTAGTGATAAGACTGGTCAAAGGGATTAGGCCATCAATATTTGCTAATTGTTCCTTGTAGACTGCTACCTTCCCATAGAGGCTAGAAGACAGGATCACCATCTCCTTAGATGATTACATTTTAAAGGATGGCTCCCAGGTCCTCGAAAAAGTCATTCCTGGGTCATAAAACTGACTAGAACTTAGGAGAGAATTTATATCTTGAAGAAGTAGAGGAAGAATATGTCATTGCAAGTTTTTAAAGTAAATACTCTAAGACAAGGGAGGTCAGTGGTGATAGAAGCTGTTTCAGTTTTAGTCAAATAGGGAGAATACAGAAACATTTAATAAAAGGTCTAAAAACATATAAATCACAAATTTTAATCCACAATCCAATAAAGTCTCTCTAGTCTGCTGCCATAGCATGGAGAATTTGATATAGTCATCAGTACTTCTACTTAATTTACTCTAACATGAGATGCTTATTGAGGCTTTGAATTTGCAAAATATAATGGTATTTTTGTTGCGTATTCATACTGCTGTCAGTTGAGCAAAGACAAATCTTTTCTTCTTAAAGATTTGTAACAAACAGTTCATGTTGGAACTATGGCACTACAGAATTTTCCAATAATTCAAAGCTGAAAATAGCTTGAGAAATATTTCCTTGGGCTATTTATGTCTTTGGCAAAGAAAGTTCATTTAATATAATTACTTATTCTTTACATTTTTACATGAAATATGTCACTTTCCAAACTTTTCTTTAGGCAATAAATTCTAAATTCCAGATCTTTTTGAAAAAGTTTTGAAGAAGATTGACACAAGTATTATGCCAGAGCCATCAGTCATACTTAGGAATCAATCCTTCTTCCTAGTGAAAGTAAACTACACAAAGTCCATGAAAAGGCAAGACACAGACACAAAAGATTAAGATGATGGTTCATGGGTGAAATAATGGTGAGGGAACCTCAGGTTATACAATTATGTAAAACATGTATATGTGTGTGCATGTGAAATCAATAAAAAAATAAAATAAAGTTGATGAAATGGCAAATAGACTAATATAGTTCAAAAACCCCTCCACTGTGACAGTTGAGGAAATTAACAATCTATGAAGAATTGACTATGCAAAAGATAATGGCATAATATTTTAACTGCATTAATAGCAATTTTATTGTTACCTTAAATATTATATTTGTAATAAAATGATAAGTATCTTAATATTCAGAAGCTTTATATAATATTTTCATTAATTCCTTCTTTAACTTATTTTAAAAGTAGTGTTAGGTGAATACAAGTTTGAAAAATAAAATAACAATGTGATTAACATACCTAATTAAAAATTTTTCATAAAAAATTTAAAAATGAATGAAGTCATCTTCTCTTTTTAATTGCAATAGGTGGAAACCTACTTCAAAGTAATTTAGCCTGAAAGATTGAAGAAGGGTGTCAAGGCAAATAGTAATAAGGGACAATGATGCTGTATTAATCTCTCTCTCTCTCTCTCTCTCTCTCTCTCTCTCTCTCTCTCTCTCTCTCTCTCTCTCTCTCTCTCTCTCAACTCCCTCCTTTATTTCCCACCTCCTCCCTGAAGATAAGACATGTCTTTTCCAGTCTCTGTTGAAAAGCCTTGGCAAGACATTGCTGACAAAATAAATAGATGCTGTTTCTTTGCATGTTTTTCAGAGTTGTATGGATATTCTAGGTTGTTTGTTATGAAGCATATTTCTAGGGTATGGAAAATGAAGATATATTAAATAACTTGTGACTCCAATAAACAGATTAGATTATCCCTCTACTATCCCCCTAAACAGCAACATCTTCAGCTTGGATTTTTATACTAGAAATTTGTAGTTAGCAAATCTTTCTATCCATACGTATGATAAAATTTATGCATGCATAAATCCCTATTTCTAATCACTTATGACATAGAATTTATCTTTATAAATGGAAATTCTCTGTTCCACTGAAAGATTTATGGTTCTAGACAAGAAATTGAATTTTCTTTTGAGAACTTCCTCCCAGTTATTAGTAAAAACACAAATTGGGATTTTGGTTCAATACACTACAAATTAAACTATTTTAGTCTCAAATGCTTGCATTTTCTATGAATTTGCTACTTACCCTGGCCTTAGGAACTTCCATCATTATAGCAGATTAAAAATTTTTTGATTAATCTTTTACTAGAAGAAATAATAGTAAAAAAAGAAAGAATATTTGTTTAAATAATGGTAACAGAGTTGAAGCTAAAATTGCAACCTAGTGATGAAAATGGAGAGCAAATTTAGACAATAAGCAATTAAATGAGAGCTTGGTTAAAGCTTTATGTAACCATGATTGATGACCATGATGGTCTTTTGCTACTTCTGCTTATCTTGCAAGAGCAGCAATTTGGACTGCCAACACTTGGACAAAAATACACCTACTCATTTTATACAACTAAAAAAAAAATTTCAAAAGTTAACAAGTAATGTTTCAGAGCACAGGCCCTGTAGTATTTGCTTGAGGTGAAAATTCATTGCACAGACTGAAAATAGTTATGGGAGACAGAACTTAGATGTCTCACTCACAGTAAAATGGATACAGGAGCTCCAGTGGCGCAATCGGTTAGCGCGCGGTACTTATACAGTAAAATGGATACCATTTAGTATTGAAGGTGCTCTGAACTTACATCCATGTTACCTTATAATTATTTTTCACTCCTATAAATTGTCTCCATTTTTGGGAAGTATCATTTAATAATCTTTCCTCCAGTTTCCTGTCAGGTCTCCTTTCATTGAACAGTTTCTTAAAAGTTGATGGTGTTTTTCTTTTTTTTACTTCTGTTATATATATATATATATATATATATATATATATATATATATATATATATATATATATATATATATATATATATATATATATATATATATATATA
>PVHY01001952.1:0-60325 GCA_004024945.1 Uropsilus gracilis | reverse complement strand
AATAGGAGGGGAAGGGGGAAGGGGAGGGAGGGGGAGAGAACTTTTGGGCGATGGAGAGAAGAGAATGGCAGGCTGGTAAAGAGCAGCCCAAGTGACCAGGCTGGGCAAAAGCCCCCTGGAAGAGTGAGCTGGACGTGATGAGGAGCCATGGTGTCTGGCAGAAGAGTGGCTGCTGTGAAAAAATGTGACATTTGCAGCAAAGTGGCCTGGAAAGCTGGTACCTAGACATGGCCGGAATTTGGAAACCTGTTTGTACATCAGCAGTTGTAAAAGACATTCATGCCTGTTTTACAGATGTAACATAAGAAAGGTAGACTGAATGATGGCCTTCTTAAAACTTGGGTCAATTCTAATCTGTGGAAACTGTGATTCTTTAAATGTATATGGTGACATTTTGTTAATGAGATTTAATTAAATACTTTTATATTGGGAGATAATCCTGAATCCTGCAGGATCCATTTGGGCTAAATATAATTGCAAGTTTCCCTACTAGAGGAAGTAAGAGGGACAAAATTTTAAAAAAGAGATAGAGGATGTAACCATAGTAGGAATGATGTTTTGTAAATCAAAGACTCAACATAGTCTCTAGACGGTAGAAAAGGTATGGAAATAATTCACTCCTGAAATATTCAACATTAACACCTGGGTTTTGGATCCCTGAGCTCCAGAACTTTAAAAGAATAAATCTACATTATTTTAAAGCACAGATTCTATGGTTATACTTGTAGCAACAATAAGAAATCAATACAATACTCTATCTAGTAAGTGATAAATTTAGGATTGGAAATAAGAATTCTATCAACACAATCACTCTTTCCACCAAACTTATTACTCAATTCCCTTATATTTAAAATTAGTAAATAATACTGCACATTTTCTAAAGTCCATACCAACTAGAAACATATGATTCTAAAAGTGATTAAATGACTGTAGATGATTATAAATGAGGAAGTGAAACATTTAATGAGCTGACTCTTTAGTACAAAATCAGTAATGTTAGTTTATAATATGGAGGTCTTACTTTAAAATGACTAAAAAATATTATCTATCCACAACAATTTCTGCTCAGTCCCCTGAGACACTGGAATATGGTTACTATCATATCTTTAAAAAATATGTAATTATACAAGCAGAAAAACACTGAAAGCCAGAAACCTGCTGTGACAAAAGGGAATTGTGGGTTCAATCAGTTTACATTTAGAACAGCAGATTGTAAAACCATGGGTAGAAGAAAAAAGTCTCCTGAGGTAATTTTATCTCTAATCTATAATCCATAAAAAAGGAACAAATTGTGTGCAATCCATCATCATTTAATTGAGCTGTGAATTTGAACTGTTTTAGAAATAATTAGATGAAATCCATTTATACAATTATCTAAATGTATAGTTTCCTTTATGTGACTAAAGTTATTATTTTGGAGGCCGTGAACCATGAACAATTAATTGTGATGTTGAATATTAAAACTGAGTCTTAGTTTCATGTGATATAATTTATAAATATATAGCTAAAAATTATTGTGCAATGCTTGCTTGTAATTATTAGTGTTTAACGGGCTTCTCTATGAAATATTAGAACACATAAATAGCTGTACCTTTGCAGTTTTAAATGTCCTTAAGATGTGAAAGTACAATTCAATGAACATAAGAAATCAGATTTTAACTTTTGACTTTAGATACTCATTTTATCTAATACTTATAAGTTTGAGTTAATCCATATTTGTCAAAATTTTCCTTATTAGATTAACTTTTAAATGTTGTGTGAAGTAATTTTTGAATAGAGATTACTTAAGCTACATGCAAATTTAAAGTGGCTTGGAAAGCACCATTAGAGCTAAATAATATTGCATCACAGAAAAATATTTTAATTAAATGCAATTTAAAATACATTTAAAGCATATATATATAAATTTCCTAAATTTCCCTAATAATTTTAAGACTATATTTTATTGTCTTAAAATATTGCTAGTCTGAATGTCTTCATTTCTGTAATTCCAAAGTAAGGGTAGGTGTTCAGAAGTCCTCACTGGTGAAATATAATTGCTATGGTATAAATACAGAAAAAAATCTGAATTTTCACGCAAGTGATTAAATTTAATGCTTTTTACTTATGTCCAAGTGCATCATCTGGAAGTACTTTCAGTAGTTAATCCTTTTCATATAAATTGTTGAACAATCTAATGTCAGAGAGAAAAGTGTCACAGAAATAATATAAACTTTTATTATGTCATGAATAAAATAAAGTCCATGAGCAATTTAGGCAATTACATACACACTCAGGTAACCATGACTTCAAAGTGGAATGTTCCCTCATGTACCTTTTAGTCCTGTTCTCCAATCAATACAAAGATCAAAGTGTTTATATGTTCTTTTGTGTTGGGCTTCATTTGCTCAGCATCTTTTGTTCTGCTTTAATGATGTTTCCATTACTGCAGGGATCTCTAGTTGACCTTTTATTGCTATAAATTATTATATTGCATTCATATGTCACTATATCACATATTGAAAGGTGGTGGTTTTAGTTTGGGGCTACTATAAGTAAGCATTTCAGTAACCTTGTGCAAGCCTTTTTGTGACCATATATTTTCATTTCTATCATAGAGATATATAGGAGTAGATTTGCTGACTGATATGGTTAATAGACATTTACTTTTGTGAGAGACACCAAAGAGCTTTCTATTGTGTTTAAGCCATTTTATACTCCACTCAGATGTAGGACAGCTTCCATTGCTCCAAAAACCTGGCAATAATTAGTATTGCTATCTTTTCTTTTGCTTTTTTGCCTTTTCTAGCAAATGGCATTACAATGTAATTTAAATTTAAACTTTTATCATGTAATTATTATTAAGTGCATCTTCATATCTGTAATGGTCATTAGTGTGCTCTTTTTTCAATTTTGATGTGTCTATAGATCTTTTTACCAATTTATATATGTTACTATCATTAGCTTGCAGGAATAATGCATACTGTGACTGGGAATCCTTAGTTAAATAAATGTACTTAGGGTGTTTTCTCTGATGATGTGATTTCCTTTTCTACATTAAATGTTTTCTGATAATTAGAAATTGTTATCTTGCTTAAATAAAATACTTTTTCTTTATATGTAATTATTTTTTATTATCTCTGCTTATTCCAAGATCAAAGCTTTACTACTACACATTCTTTAGAAGCCTCCTGACACTTGGTTAAAATCCATGGTCCATCTTCAATTTTTTTTTAATTTATATTAAAATAGCATTTAAGGTTTACTTCTACATATGTATATTAATTTGGGCTGACATCATTTCTTGAATTGATTTTTCTTTCTCTGTCAAATTGTCCTAGTTCATTTATAGATAATCAATTGATGTTTATGAGTGAGGCTCTTAATTTCTTTCTGTTCCAATGATTAATTTGTCTACATTTTTGTTAATAAAGCCCTGTCTTAATTGTTGTATTTTTACAGAAATATACAAAATAAATTTATGTATATCAACTGTTCTTGCTTCTTCAGCTTATTTAGGCTACTATTAATTCTCTTCTTTGCTATATAAAATTTAGAATCAGCTTTTTTAAATTTTGAAAATTAAATTTGACAGTAATAAATACAAGAAGATGTAGGGGGTTTTAATGCAGCTAAAATATTTTGAATATAGACAGAGTAATAGTATTTATATTTGTAATCTATGTTCACAGTATATTTTCCATATATTAATATAGTTTAAAAATATCTCTCATACATGACATTTATTTCAGTGTGGAAGTCAAGTCATTCATGTCTTTTAGATTTTCCTAAACATTTAATGATTTTTGATGTTTCAGTAAATAGCATTTTAACATTTAATTTACATAATGTTTGTTTTCCTTTAGTATATATAAATTCAATTAAGTTTTAATATTGACCTTGTCTCCTGGGACATTACTAAATTAATTATAATTTCAGTGCATTTTGTTGTATGTCTTGTTTTTAAACATATGTATACACAGGTATTCACACATATGTTGATATATGTGTGTATATAAATATATAGGGCAAATATATTTTTGAATTGTATGCAAAATATTTTTCCTACTCCTTTTTTATCATTATAGTTTATTTTATTAATCTTTTCTTACTCTTGGTAAGCCTTCCAGTGAACTAATGAATAATTATAATGATGTAAACATGCATTCTTATTCTTAGTCATAAGAGGAAAGCATTCAATATATGTTGTATATGATGATTTTCATATACAAGTATTTTCAAATCATTTTGATTAGGTTGAGAAAATCTAATGAGAATATTCATGTCTGTTTATGTATGACATACATATGATTTTTTCATATATGTGCACATAATACATATCTACATTTAGTACATAAGCTTATATGTCAAATATAAGAGAGTTTTATATATGAAAATATTCTTATGTATGTCTGCTGAGTATATGTGTGTATTCTCTTAGTATATTTACTTAATACTTACTCTGATATATAGCATTTGACTGTTAAATTCTGTTAAAATTTTGACATTTTATTCAAAAAATTCTTCTACTGCTTAGTCTTCTCTTTTTCTATATGATGCCCCATTAATTTTATGTTAAATATATGACATGTCTATTTATCTCAGAACCATTCAGTATTTTTAATGTTCTACAGTTTGATGTCTTCAAGTTCATTGTCATTTTTCCCTGTGCATATTCTTCTTTAAGTTCACCAAATTAATTCTTCTGTTATTTATTTTATTATTTTTGTTTTAATTTCCTTTTTGAAACTTTCCATCTGTTTACATAGGCTGCAGTAATTACCCACTAGACTATTTAATATCATTATGCCACTTTTTCTTCTACTTTTCTAATTACTCCAAGTTCTGCATATTGGTTTCTGTTAGATATTTATTTACCTTTTATTCATGTTCTCATTTTTCTGCTTCTCTACATGTTTAATCTTATTAAAATGCCATACACACTAAGTTAGAAAACATTTATAATTTTGTCAGTCCCTCTATCAGTTTGGTTAGAAGAGTAATATAACAGAAAGGGATTTCTGAATTGTAATTCCTGAAGGGTTTTACCCAAGTTTTCCTCTATGTATATTATGGTTTCAGGTCTGACCTCTAAGTCTTTTATCCATTTTGATTTGATTTTTGTACATGGTGTGAGGGAGCTGTCTTGGTCCATTTTTTTGTATGTCTTAGTACAATTTTCCCAGCACCATTTATTGAATAGGCTATCTTTGGTCCAATGTAAGTTTTTCACTCCTTTGTCAAAGATTAGTTGACTATATATGTGTGGTTTTATTTCAGGGCACTCAATTCTGTTCCATTGGTCTGATTGTCTGTTTTTGTACCAGTACCAAGCTGTTTTAATTATTATGGCTTTGTAGTATAGTTTGAAGTTTGGCATCTACAGATGGCAAAAAAATGAAAGAAAACATAAACAGATGAGACTATATCAAACTAAAAAGCTTCTGTACAGCAAAAGAAACAAACAAACAAAAAAAAAAAAAACTAAAAGAAGCTCAAACGAATGGGAAAAATTTTTTGCTCTCCACAATAGTGATGAGGGTTTAATAACGAAGATCCACAAAGAATTCACACAACTAAACAAAAGCAAGATAAAAAGCCCAATCAAAAAATGGGGAGAAGAACTAAAAAGACATTTCTCCAAAGAGGAAATACAAATGGAAATACAAATAGACACATGAAAAATTGCTCATTATCTCTAGCAATAAGGGAAATGCAAATCAAAACCACAATGAGATACCACCTTACACCAGTAAGAATGGCCCACATTCAAAGAACAGGCAACAACAAGTGCTGGCGAGGATGTGGAGAGAAAGGAACACTCTTACACTGCTAGTGGGAATGTAAACTGGTCCAACCTCTATGGAAAGCTGTGTGCAGGACCCTCAAATTAATGAAAATGGATCTACCATTTGACCCAGCAATTGCTCTCTTGGGAATCTACCCAAAAGAGACCTCAGTGTGCGAACAAAGGGACACCTGTGACCAGATGTTTACCACAGCACTATTTATAATTGCAAGGAACATGGAAGCAACCCATGTGTCCCAAAACAGATGACTGGTTGAAAAAAATGTGGTATTTATACACGATGGGATACTACTCATCAATTAAGAATGACAAATTAGACGACTTCTTGACAACATGGATGTACTTAGAAGAAATCATACGCAGAAACAAGTCAAAAAGAGAAAGACAGAAGTCAAATGGTCTCACTAATAAATATATGGGACATAATGAAAAAAAAAAAGTAAATGAAAGCCATGAGGAAAAGACAAAATAGGTTGAGCACCAAACTGAAGCACACAACAATGGACAGGAGGGGAAGGGGGGGGGGGGTGGGAGGCGAGGGGTGGGTAAATCCCTGGGATTGCAAAGATGTGAAATTTACATATAAATAAATTTTTAAAAAAAATTTTAAAAAAGAAGAGTAATATAACATAGAGTAGAGGTAGTGCTTTGTTTACTTTTTAGTTTTTGTTTTGCTTTGTTTTAGTTTACTTTGATTCAGCCAACCACAAGCTTCGGCTGTTTTGAAACAGAATCAAAATTTTCTTGGAAGCAAGGATTCTTTGTAATATCTTCTTTATAATCCACCTTGTAGAATGTTTATAATCCACCTTTTAGAATCACTGGGTAATTTTTTTTTTTTTTATGTACCTCAGGCAATCTCTCCTAATAAGACTTCATTTGTACTGCCTATGGAAGCTATGTTGATGAGGACTGGTGTGCTAAAGGAGCCTTCTCTCAGCTATCTTGGCCCTTTACATTGTCTTCTTTAGATTTATGTTGTGAACTCAGCAAAGTCTCTCTGTTCTTTAACATCACTTTTAGGTTACCCAAGCTTTTTGTGAGCATTTGCTGCACATTCAGAAAGGACTCCCCAAGTCCCTCTCTTCCCCATACCATAAGGAGTATCCCTTAATTCCAATTATCTCCAGTTTTCAGTTTCCCCTGCTTTACTCATTCAAGATGCTACCAATTTTACCTTAGAATATTTATTTAAGTGAAATTTATAAATGAATGAATGAATGAATAACTAACTAACTAACTAAATAAATAATAAATAAATAAATAGAAAGAAAGAATATTTACTTCAGCATTTCCACCCCTTTTGCACTGATTGACTTCCGGTTATCAAAGATTCACATTCCTCTTCTTGGGATCTGCTTTCTTGATGACACTTTTTTTTGTTTTGTACTCAGTGAAGGTCCCTAAGGACAGAATTGACAAGTGAATTGTAGTGACTGGATTTCCCTGTGTTTCTGTTCTGTTAGACCAGGCCTGACATGACCATTAAACATTCTTTACAAGCTGACATTGTTGACTTTTACCCTGACCTAGTGCTGGTTCCTATGTGTGCAATGCTCAAGATTATGAACAATTGTGAATATCTGAAATTTATTTCATTTAAGTGTTTTTTTTTTTTTCATGATCACCATGCTACTATTTTGTCTTAATTAGGTAGTTATCTTGGTTGTTCATGTAGAAATTGTAGTCTCATATATTCTAAGTTTCTATATTCTAAGCGGAAAGCTAAATGATATGACTTTTACCTAATGCAATTGCTTTATGAACTAAATGTTTGAGCAAGACTAGTATTTTTATAGGTTCCTCTACTATTAGGCTAGATTTTTCTGAAAACCTATTCCAACATTTATGAGGCATAATGAAATTACATATGCTGCTCCTAATATATAGCAAATGAGACTAATCTTTAAAAAAATGATAGAAAATTCTAAAATAAACTATTAATTTATTTGCACTGCATTAGTAATCAATCACTAGTTCTTTTTATAGGACAAATTTCATGGTTCTCCTTAAGATAAGAAAATGAAATAAAACTTAGGCTTTCTACCTGCCATTGGAGTTTTCTGCTGCTGTTAGGCCTCACTATGATGATGTTCTCTCTTTGAAAATAAGAATTAGTATTAGTGTTCTACCATAGACTATAATTAAAACTAATTAACAAATGAAAAGAATTTCCCTAAAATATATAATAGTGATACTAGAGATTATTTTTGATATGGTGAAAAAATAGTGTATTTCCCCCACCCAGTAGGTATTCTTTTGTCCTCTACCTTAAGATCAGTGAGCTGTAAAATTTTGCCCCACTCCACTTCCAGTTTTTACATTCTTTAGTAAATGCAAGCCTTAATAAAAATATATCCCTGAAATCTATTAAAGTAATTATGCTTTGCCCTCACACTGGTTTTGCCGATATAATCTTGCATTTATAACTTTCTCTATTAGATAAAATAATATTGTTTTAATATTCCTGTTATATTACTTTAATACATTGTTTGCTGTGATTAATGAGGGCCATTGATTTTAATATGTATAGACAAAATGAATTTTTATTTAAAAGGTGATTGCCACTTTTCAAAAATACCATTGCACTGAAGTGGTGACATCTGAATTTTAAATTTTGAACTTAAGTAGTAAAACTGTTATGATAAATAAGTTTAATATAACTGTATTTTTCTCAAAACAGTGTTTTTCTTTAGTTGTTTTAAGACTTGCTACTGCTTTGGGAATTATTTCATCCAATAGTTCTCAAATTTTGGTATTAGACTGTTTATACTTTTATAAATTAACTTTAAAAATCTTTCATTTATGCTGATTATATATATTGACATTATATTAAAATTAAAATGGATAATTTTAGAATAAATTATATTTTTGTCAAAGATAACTGCATTATTTAATTTTTTTTTCTGTTACTGAATGTTCATTTAAAAGACTATTGTATTTTTTTCATAGAATGAGGTGAAAAAGACCTGCATATTATTATAGATATAATTTTAGTGAAGCAGAAACCTTGAAAACTTTCTTCAAATGTCTTTACAACAGTTTCAGAATCATTCCTTCACTGAGTGAGACACTGAAATATGTTGGTTATGTATTCAATATATACCTCTGATATCATTATGGTATAAAATTTCTATCTTATTAAAATTTTAGGGTATAAAATTAGGGTCTAAAAGTTTTTATACCCTAAAAATTTTTTCCAAAGGACTGGCACCATGAAAATTCTACAGGGTATTTGGCAAAGACAGTTGAATCGTATAATGACTCTAAACTTGTTGGTTGTCTACTTTTATATAAGCTTGATGTATATACATGCAAGAACCGAACTAAGTCCTGATCACAGCTTCTTTACACTAAATATAATAATTGTATTTAATTTAAGAATAAGGTTATTTCTCATTTCTACTACTTTCTATTTTGTTGCATGGAAGGTGCTCAATCAGTATTATTAACATCATTTTAATATCTGTCATTTAAACACATACTTAGGCAGCTTCTGAGGTCTTTCCCAGTGACCTTCCCCACCCAGTAGGTATTCTTTTGTCCTCTACCTTAGTATGGGCCAGTCCTAGAGACTGCTTCTAATCAACAAACTTCAACAAAACAATCTCTTCATACTTTATTTTTCACTATTATTGCTTTGTACCTTCCTGCTTCATGGGGTGAAGAAATCTACCATGTTGTTAAATGCTCAGTGTTGAAGTCCACATGACAACAATTCAACAACCTATAAGAAACTGAATACACTCAATAAACAAAACAGGTTCATAAGTGAGGAAGTAGATCCTATTCAGCAAATTCTTAGTTGAATACCATCCATGAGAAATACAGAATCAGAAGACCCACACAGGAGTCATTCATTTTCATGAGCAACTGCACCTGTGGAAAACAACATTGTTAATTCAAAACATTGTTTTCAAATAATTCATTGCTCAATAAAACATAACTGATACCTTTTTTCTTTTGATACTAGGTCTCCTATGTTGCCTGGAGTAGTCCTGACCTCCGACTCAAGAGGTCTCCAGCCTCAGCTTCTCAGGTAGGATTACAGGAACCTGCCACCTCACCCGGCTGTTTTTCGAGATCAGATCTCATTATGTTGCCCAGGGTAGTCTCAAACCCGCAAACTCAAACGATTCCTGGCATCTTGACTCCCAGCACTTGGACTACAGGTCCATACCACCACACCCATAACTAATATCTTTAGTAAGTCTTTGTAAAGAATAAAACCAGGACAGAAGTAGTACCCAGAGATGCCATAGGACTTTAGAAAAGGTCTTTTGTGATGTGTATATTTGTACTTTTCAAAAGAAAATACTCAATTCTGGGAAAAAAAGAGAACGGGGAGCACAACAAGGATTATGGTTGATCTGGTAGTGAGAGAACTGTGGTGATCACATCTGAGGGGATAAATTCTTCTAAAAAATTAATAAAGGTATAAAATAATGATCAATGCAATATATTTTAAAAACTAAAACAACAGCCAACTTTTATCACAAGTTATTTTAAAATTGAATATTTTCAAGATTTTGTTTTAAACTTTAATTGTACTTTTACAAATAAATGTATCCTAATATGCTCTTATATTTTATTCATTTTAAATTAATCTTATGATAGTAATCAGTAGTATATCTATTACCAAGGCCATCCCACATCTGTATTATATATATATGAATTTAAATTGAAAATTATTTAAATTCCCAATAGCCAGAAATGTCTAGGCACTTTAAAAGCATATTCTAGAGGGAATATTTAAAGCTTTGCTTAGTATTACACATATTTTTGATCAAGTATTGAGCACAAAATAACATTATAAAAATACATATTAAATTAATAAGGCTTATTTTGCAGGATATATGTGTCTGTGTATATGCATGAGTCTTTCAGAATAAGACAGGACTCAGTGTGTAAGCTCGATTTTCATGGTTTAATTGCTAAGAAATTTGGTTGAAAGTAATAAGTAGAAGGAATAAAAAGTCTTGTTATGACAATGCCACTCAACTATTTTGTCTTTTTCTGTTATGTGCCAAATATTTTATACATCTTATTTAAGTTCTTTTGAATGCAATTAATTTTTGGAAACTGAATGCATTTCATAACACTATTGATTTAATTACCATTTATGCTATCAAGTTCAATATTAAATGTATGTTAGTCATTAAAATATAGCTCCATTGGCAAGATTTTTTGTTGTTGTTGTTGGGTTTATTTATGAATTCTAATAGCAAAGACACTATAGTATGATTGGGGGGCAAATGTGATATTAGTTCATATTATTATGATAGTAAATATAGAAGTTAGAAAATAATTGGGGTGTGTATAGAAAGTCACTCCATGTTATATGGCAAAGAGACCTTACTCAGGCAGAATTTTTTAATAAATGAATTACATTAAAAAGATTTGGAATTGACAAAATTAAAAGTAGTATGTGATCTTTACCTTTTCCGAACACCAGTGGTATGGATAATCAAAAATGAAGAACTAAGGTTTCACTATGACTTTTTCTTTCTTACCATACCAAAATCATTGAAATAAAATAGTGAAAACTATTCATAAGATTTCAGAAACTATAAAAGCAACTGTCTTTGTAAAACCGATAACCTGGTATCTTTTAGATAGATTATTGATTTATGTCCAAAACTCTAAGCAGAATTTAATTTTTTTCTCATGTGTGATTTTTCTTCTACTTATAGTGCTAAAGAATATTTGTGCTATCAACTCAATTGTGCAAACTGGAAGCCTGGAAGTCATCTTAATGTCTCCATCTCTCTCACCACTATAGCTAATCGTCTTGATTGTTCTATAAAATTTATAGGCATTTCAGGCTCTCTTTCTTTCTGTATAGCTCCACTGCCCTTACTATGTTTTAGGCAGTAATAGCCTTCCCTGGTTTTTGTAAAAATTTCTTAAATTTCTTCTTTTTGCTGACCTTCCTGTCATTCTAAATCCACTCTGCAAAAATGCTCATTGTAACAAATGTTTTTGAACATGCCATCTTTTCTTAAAATTATTTAATGACTGTTAATTAACTTGAAGGATGAAATCAACATTAGTCACCCTACCTTGTAAATCATTGGGTGGTGTGAATTTCAAGTTCTGACGAGGTTGTGAATATGCACTGATGAAATTGGATCACAGTTAGGCAGAAGCCTCCAGCCAACAAGTCACATTTAAAATGTGGCTTCTGACACCCAAGTTCCCTCAGGTTCATACCACAAGCACATAGCAATTCCCAGTCAAATACAGTTTAACAATAGGGTTGTTTACAAGGAAATTTAACAGGGAAAATTAAAAGTCCTTGAAGCAACAAGTGACCAGTCATCTTACCCCAGTAGCCATTTTCAGTCCCAAAGGTCCCAAAGACACATGTGCATGAGAGTGCCCCTTTGCCCGTTTCAAACCGGAGGGGCAGGCACACTGCCAAATTCAGTCTTTTTCCAGCATCTTCTTTTTGCTTTTTCTCCAGTATTCTAAGTTGTTCTGCTACTCCAAGGTGCTTCAGACTTACAAAAATTGCTGATGCACAAATCAGCTTTCCAAATCTCTGCCCATCTGCAGGTACCAACTCACTATGCCACCTTGCTGTGGTGCCTCACTCTCCATACCAGCCATTCTTCTACTGTCACCATAAGCTCACTCCTCCAGGGGTCTTCTGCTCAGCCTGGTTACTTGGGCTACTGGTCCACCATAATTATGTCTCTCCTCTTCCCAAAAGTTTTTTCTCCCTAATCTCTCTCCTCTCTCTCTCTCTCTCTCTCTCTCTCTCTCTCTCTCTCTCTCTCTCTCTCTCTCTCTCTCTTTCTCTCTCTCTCTCATATGTCAGATAGATTATTGACATAATCTACTCAATCCCCAGGAATTATTATAAGGTATGTGCTATGTGACCTTGCAATGCTAGACCTGTAGGATAAGACTACGTTATCATCTTGCTTTCGGTGTAATATAGTTAAATAAACACTGTGTTTCTATTGATTTTACTCCTGATGAAGTTTTACTTACATTTAAAATTTCATCTTAAAAATACCCATCCCTTAGTAGGTTAACCTGATCTTTTCAGGAAGAAGTAACTTTTTTCAATTATAAGAAAGATTTCCTTTAAATATGTCCTTTGTACATTACATTTGGAATATTGTATTTTAATGTTTGTATGACTAATATTCCAGTAGGCTTAAACTTCTTTAAGTAAGGATTTTTGCCCTTTGGTTTTCAGTACTATCCACTATGTTTATTAGAGCTCATAGCATGGGATTTATAATATTCACTGAATGAATCAAATATTTGAGTGCCAGGCCCAGGAAAGCTATTTGTACATTTGCAGACTATTTTCTTTATTTTTTAGATCATGTAAAATTATGCTAGCAAATATTAAAAAAGCAGTGCTTTAATAATGAAAATGACTGGAAATGCATAACTAAACTTAGTGGCAAGTACTTTTATTTTTTGAATGAAACCAAAGACATCTACGTGAACTCTTCATTTAATGCTGCACTAAAAGAAGACATAAAATGGAATGGGAAAGTGAGGCTTGTGATGTATATTTCCTGCCTCCTTGGGCAATTAATGTTCTCTTTAGTAAAAGAGACTTAATCTTTTGTTCATGTGTTTCTATACTTAGTCAAAGAACAGTTTTCTTTTTTTTTCAGCCCATTCAACCACTAACAGGGTGTGTGTGGAAGGGGGAACTTTCTGATGGTCATAAATTTGGGTATCTAGGGACTAATTAGCAGTTCACAATGATGTTCTATCCTCAGAAAGCAGTTTATGTGGATCATCATCACTGCATAATTAGTAAGTACCCACTATGTAAATTGGGGTGCTTATCTGCCTTAACCAATTTAAGATTGTTTTAATTCCAAGAAGTAGACAACTCAATTCAGACTTATTTGAACAATAAAAAGAATATATTGACTCATATAATTAAAATTTCTAGGCACAATTTGCACAGGACTCTGGCATGGTTTATTTAAAACTCTCTAAGCTTGTGATCCTCTTGTATCAACTTTCTCTTCATATTGGCTTCTCCCATTTAGCAAATGGTTTCAGCAATTAAGGGTCTCCAATTAACAGATCATCTTCTGCAGAGTAAGCTTTGCACTGAAAGAACCATGACTAGATTCAATTCTTTTAGCCAAGGGATACCTAGTACTAATTGTTTTAGGATTGGTTTACCTGGTAAAATCACTATGGGAAAAGGGAATGGAATTTTTCTGACTGGATTATCACCCAAGTAATGTAACTGGAGAAATAGTAGAATGGATGTTTAAAGAATAAACTTTTTAAACACAATAGACTTATAAAAAGTTTATTTAAAACTTATAATAATTACCAGATAATGGAAATATTTATTTAATTTACACTCTAAAAGTCACAACTTTATGCAAATATAATCAGTAGAATAAGAGGTAGTTGTTTAGCCATATAAATGAAATTGTTTATAATACACAAAATCCAGCCATTTATATATCAATATTTTTACATTCACTGATTGTATCTTTCCTGTCAGCATGCAAAAATGCTGTTACCCCATATTTAAAATAAATAAACAAGCAAGTAAATAAATAAATCAACCAACAAACCAAATTCTTTCTTAATATTGCTTTCCCTTCCAGTTACTTTATTAGCAGTACAATTTCTCAAAATATCATTTATAAATACATTAAAATTTTCTTCCATATTTTCCTAAACCAATTTCAATAAAACTTTGCTCTCATTCTTAGTAATATCACTAATGACCCACATCTATCAAAACTTAATAAACAAGTCTTTTTTCTGCATCCTTTTTGGCCTTGGTTAAATAGTTGATCTCACGAAACTCTTCTTGCATGAAGAGGTCTTTACTTGACTTGTAGGACACCATAATCGGGTTCTTTCTCTTTTTCCCTACCAATTCTGTGGCTATATATTTTTTTTTCCATGTCCTTTATCAGTATTCTCAGGTCTAGGAATTATCAGTACTAGGAGATCTTAGGGTGTCTCCTTTCCCCCCCCCCCATCAATGATCGCATATAATTTCATGGTTCTGAATCGAATTACATGACAAAAAGTAGCAAAAAATACATACCAATAATTTAGTACCTCCCTTTAATCATAGATTTGTATTTGTAATTATTAAGTGGGCACATCTAATACCTATTATCCGTTAGATGAGTCCACCTAAGTGTAACTCAAACTTAAAGTCCTTATTTATTCTAAGTTACCCACTGATACCCAATTCAAAGATAGGTTTAATATTTCCCATTGAGTGAGTGATCAGTCTATCTTTAATAATTATTCATAGCAAAACTCTATTCTTTATTCCCTTGTAAAATGGAGAAATATATTTTAAATTTCCAGTTGTGATTTATAAATTATTTGTTAACCTGTTTTGTGGCTGGTGATTAATCAAACATAGGTTTTAAACTAAACCTGTGTTCACATTTTCTCCTACTCCAAGACCCCCAAGTCCCTATTTTCTAATGAGTTTTAAAATAACTAATGAGAGGTTTGACTTAAAAACAAGGTTGTTTATTACAATATATACTGATGAGATTAATAAAAATATGCTTAAGAATTCAATTACATAAAAATTTTATAAATTGGTTGTAGTTTAGATGTTCAAAATTTTACTCATGAAATCATAAAACAAACTACTCCAGTAGTTCCTATTATTAATTGAAAATGTCAGTAAATGAATTTTTAATCTTAGTTTCCTTCCTCAAATCATGAAATCAACTTGCCCTTTCCTTAATTCATTTGGAATTACTTTAGTAAAAGCCTATAGTTTATGCTTTAGACAATTACGTGACATAAAGACAAATAGTACTAAGCAGTGTTCATGGTAATGAAATAATGTCATTTGCAGCTTGTATAGACTGCTGAAGGAGTTTGAGCTCTGGGTGCACAACCTACTCTTCACCTTCTGTAGAAAAATTACCTGACTCCTCAGAATATATTGTGGTTTCTATACTATCTTGTGATTTTCATTTTCACTGAAAGCATGATGAATGAATTATATATAAATTCCCAGTCCTTCTAGTAAATGCAGGGTAATGTCATTAATTAAAGTGTGACCATTTCAGTCTTAGAGAGCATGGTTACAACCAAACTAGCAGATGTTACCTGCTTTATTTCTCTTTACCCCAGAAGGTAACAGAAATATAATTAACCTTTTCCTCACAACATCTGATCAGTTTTGTATCTCCTTTTAAAGTACTGAACTACTCATATGCACAATTAGTTATTGGCTTTATAATTATAATTTTATAAATTGTTATTGATTAATCAATTATATGCTCAATTAATTGTATATGCATATAAATGAATTGATGTGATGTTATGAATCTGATCTTCTTAAGAAAAGCATATTATTAAACTATCAGTATAAATATATGATTTTCAAAAAAGATACATTTCAAAAATATGCAATACAATACCACTGAACAACATGGAGGTATTTTATGTCATGGCAACTGTTTTTTAAAGAAAGTAACCTTAACACTTTTACATTAGTTTTTTGTTTATTTTTTTATGTAGGTAAGTAATTCAAATAGGCAAAAAATGTTACATTTTCCTCAAGTTCAGAGACACCTAATTGATAACTAGATTTCTTCTTAAAATTTGATGATTGTATTCACCTACACTTGAGTCAAATAATACTACTAATAAAAATATTTGTACCATACTTTATCATCATCTAGGAAGTCTAGCAGCTATATATTATATCTGAATAATTTGCTGTAGAAAACAGTCATGTTAGTTACATTGAAATAACCTATTTTTTTAACACTGAAAAGCAGATACTATTTAACATTTAGGAATAATATAATGATTTTTTTTCTTTCTCACATTAGATATTCTACTGTTATTTAATGAAATTGACATATTCAATGTGACATATTCAGCGTTATCCCAAATAATGACATTATATCATTCTAAGGGTATCCTTTTTTGGCATTAAAAGTTAAGTCATTTTAATGTTAAATGAGGAAATAAAATAGCAAACATTTTAGCAATGATAGTATTTAATAAAATGCAGTGTTTTATTGTTCCCTCGAGAAAGACTGAATATGATTCTAGAATGTTTTTAGTTTGTTCCAAAAATAACAAATTTTTGAATCCTGATAATCTTCATAGATGAGCTCCCCATACCCCAGAGGGACAAAACATTAAACACAAAAGAAAATAAATGTAGATATCAACCACTTAACAATGAAAATATGAAATAATGATTTATTTTAATACTTGGAATAATCTTAAAGCAACCATGTCATTACCTCCAATTCTATGATTCTTATCCTAAATAGATATGCCACCAAGAATGGTCATTTCTCTCCTAGATAATCTTGAATAATTGGTTTTTAAATAATTAATGTTACAAGATCTATCTGGTAAATTTACAGAATTGTTTACAATTATTTTAAATACTCTTTTTTTCTGGTCTTTATTTGTGTCTATTGTTTTAGAATGGCTGATACCTCTCTCAACATTCTACAGGTTTTGTTATTGTTATTTTGTTATTTATTTACAATTTAAGGAGCGGTTTATTAGAAAAAGGAGAAAGAGTGACATCTGCATAATCCCAGGCAAGCAGGAGTGCTGCCTTGTTGTTTTGCTATTTGTGCAAAGAAACACTCAAATAGTTGTAACTGGGTGGAAGAGCGGATTCTATAGTTTTATTTCTTAATATAGTTTTATTTAGACACTTTATGATAATTATAAATTCTGTCAGCTCAAACTTTTGATTAGGGCATTAGGCTATTATATCCATATCTTAATCAATTCAGACTTCTATGACAAAGTACATTAGACTGAGTTGCTTATGATGAACATAAATTTCTCACAACTCTCTCAAGCTTAGAAATTCAAGCTAAAAGAGTCAGAATTGTCGTATTTTGATGGGGGGCCCTCTTTTGTTTTGCAGACTTTTTGCATTATCCTCATGTGGTAGAAAAAGGAACTGGGAAGCTCTTGAGACTCTCTTTTATAGACACTAATATTTATCACCAGAACCCCACCTTATCACCTAATTACCTCCAAAATACCACATCTCATAATGCCACCACATGAATTTTGGGAGGACACAAGTATTCAGTCTATAAAAAGCCATGTTAGATCACAGATGACCTCTTCAAAATGAAGTGATTTTAAAAAATGATGTGAAAGCCTAGAATATGTTTGCAGATCTAATTCTGCTATCTTCCTTGACATACAAGCCAATTTGTAAAGAATATTATGGGCCATTTTGTAATTTTCACTTTGGCTTGCAATTAGATAAAGAACTTTTTGCAAGAATGTGACATAATGACACATTGCACTTAACTGCTTGTCCAGGCTCATAGCTTTGATGTTAGAATGCTGTTGAGCTTCTGATTCTGAACTGAGATTTTGGTTAGAGGTATTCTGTTATTATGAAAATTTGGACAACTTTTTAGTGGACTTCAAGAAATGGTGACCTATGTTATGCTATTTGAAACATTTATCAGGAAATTCTTGATTCCCTTTGCTTGGGTCATGATGGATTTTTTTTTTTTTAACTATGCAAAACTTAATAACTGTATTGCTGATAACTGAAGGTAACTGGGCAGAAAAAAAAGTTCTGGAAAATCAGTGCCTGATCTTGATAGACGAGATCAGCATGATGGGAAATTTGCCTGTATTAAACTTTAATTCTATGATTATTTCACATTTTATCCTGAAATGTAGTAAGCATCACTATTGTTATACTTTAGGAAGTGACAAATTGGTTGATAGTTTCTTTTTTTCGAAACTTATCTTTTTTGGATTTTTTATGATATTCAAAAAACATATCTAATCTGGTGTCTCCAATTCTCATCAGTGGTAAATAAAATATAAATAAATTACTAATAATTTTTAAAATTCTCTAGGCCTGACTCTTACCTACCAATGAAATAATTATATCTCTTCAATGGTTCCCTGATATATTTCTAGTAAACGACAGTGAAAGCAATAACATATTTACAAACTATCCTTTTCACAATGGGAAAGCCATTTTCTGTTTTTATTTCTTCCAGACACCTATAAGTTGATCATTTCTATAACTTGATATTCCTGGGAACTTGACATATGAAAATCAGTGTTTACTGTCTTTCTTTTAAGATTCTTACATGCATAATGCTTAATCCCATTTGGTTGTTAGCTTGTTTTAGCTTTTTGTTTATTTTTTCCTATATCCCATATATTAATGAAATCATTTGGTTTCTGCTTTTTTTCTTTTTGACTTGCTTCTGCTAATATGATTATTTCTAAGTTTATCCATGTTATCATAAAATCATCAAATCTGTCATTTTTAATTGATGAGTAATATTCCATTGTGTATATATACCACATCTTTTTCATCAAGTCATCTGTTTTGGGACATTTAGGTTTCTTCCATGTCCTTGCAATTATAAGTAGTGCTGCAGTAAACATCTGAGCATAGGTGGTGTAGGTGGTGTCCTTTTGTACAAGCATGAGGTCTTGTTTGAGTAGATTCCCAAGAAAGCAATGGCTGGGTTAAATGGTTCCATTTTCATTAATTTGAGGGTCCTCCACACAGCTTTTCATAGTGGCTGGACCAGTTTGCATTCCCACCAGCAGTGTAAGAGTGTTCCTTTCTCTCCACATCCCTGCCAGCACTTTGTTGTTGTCCATTTTTTGGATGTGCGCCATTCTTACTGGTGTAAGGCAGTATCTCATTGTGGTTTTGATTTGCATTTCCCTGATTGCTAGTGACATTGAGCATTTTTTCATGTGCCTGTTGGCCACTTGTATTTCCTTTTTGGAGAAGTGTCATTTTGATTCTTCTCCCATTTTTTAACTGGGATTTTTCTCTGTTTTTGTCAAGTTGTGTGAGTTCTTTGTGTATCTTTGTTATCAGACAGTCATCACTTGTATGGAGGGCAAATTTTTTTCCCTCTTGGTTGGGTTTCTTTTCCTTTTCTCTGTTGTCTCTTTTGCTGTACAGAAGCCTTTTAGTTTGATGTAGTCCCAGCTGTTTATGATCTTCCTCTTCCTCTTCCTCTTCCTCTTCCTCTTCCTCTTCCTCTTCTTCTTCTTCTTCTTCTTCTTCTTCTTCTTCTTCTTCTTCTTCTCCTCCTCCTCCTCCTCCTCCTCCTCCTCCTCCTCCTCCTTCTCCTCTTCCTCCTTCTTCTTTAACCTGATATAGATGTGTCCAGAAATGAAAATTTGGATTGTAACTCATGGAGGTTTTCCCCAGGTTTTCCTCTATGTATATTGTGGGTTTCAGTCTTACATCCAAGTTTAAGGTGGCATTTTAACGATATTAATTGTTCCACATCAGGAAGTGGAAATATCTTCCTGTTTCTTTGTATCTTTTATCTCTTCTAACAATGTCTCATAGTTTTCATTATATATGTCCTTAATCTTTGTTAAATTTACCCCTATGTATATAATTAATTTTGATGGGATTAAAAATGGGACTTTATTTCTTGCTTCTGCTCTCTCCCCACACAGGAATACATCTGGGTTTCACATATTGATTTTGTAACCTTTCACATTACTGTACTGATTTATTGTTTCAGGTTTTTAGTGAGTTTTCAATGTATGTTATGCCATCTGCAAACAATGATGATTTTGTTTCATCTTTTCCAATTTGTATCCTTTCTATATATTTCTCTTGTGTAATTGCTCTACATAAGAACTTTGAATGCTCTGTATAATAGTAGTTGTGAATGTAAACATCCTTCTCTTGTATCAAATATTAAAGAAAAAGTTTTCAACCTTTCACCATTTAAAATGGCACTAGTCATTGGGTTGTCATATGTGGACTTTATTATATAGAGGTATGTTTCATCTATTACCATTTCTAAGGGATTTTTTTTTTTCAGTCAAAAAATGACTGCTGAATCTTCAGATGTTGAGATGTTACTGAGTTCTTGGTATAAATGCCACTTAGTCATAATGTATAATCCTTTTATTCCATTGCTAAGATTTTGTTGAGGATATTCCATCTATGTTCATTAATGAAATAGAGCTACTTGTGTGTGTGTGTGTGTGTGTGTGTGTGTGTGTGTGTGTGTGTGAAGCCTTTGTCTGGTTTTGATACAGGGTAAATTTTCTTCATAAAATGTAGCAGCATTTTGGTATTCTCTTCTTCCTTTTTGAGTCTACATTAGAGATTTGTCTATTTTTTTTTTGTGAAGAATAAGCTTTAAGTTTCATTAATATTTTGGACTGTGTTGAATTTCTGTTTTATTTCTTCTCTAATGTTTCTTTTTTTCTTTTGTTGAATTAGTGACTGGTTTCTTTTGTTCATTTTTAGTTCCTTAAGAAATATTAGGATTTATTTGAGCATTTTTTGTGTCTTTATGTGATCCTGTAGCACTTTATATTTTACCTTTTGTAATGGCTTCGGCTAGTTCTTCATAGCTTCTGATAGTCTTTGTCTTCATTTTCATTTGGTTATAGATACATTTTAATTTCTTGCTTGATTTTCTTATTAACCTAATAGCAACAAGCTATTATGAGCTGTGTTGTTCAGTTTCCACAGAAGGATTTTAAAAATTTTTTTTTTATGTAACTCATTTCTAGTTTGATGCCACTGTGATCAGATCTTTGATATGCTTTTAGTATTCCTACATTTTTGAAAAACTTTTGGTTACCAAATAATTTCATTTCCTTCCACCATATCAGCATATAAATGATTACCATATTATTTTCTTATATTTACATATATATCTCATTTATAGTATTTCAAACTTTCATAATAAAAAGATCAGTTTATCTCATTTTACTGACAAAAATACTATGATTAGTAATGAAACACATAGTAAATTTTGATGATTAAGTAAACGAACACATGGTGAGATATAACCTACTTTATAATTTAATTTCAATACTCTGATAATGTATATAATATTCAATGTATAGCATGCCATTTATATATTCCAGAATCTGCTTCCACTAATATAAAATTATTTTTAAGGTAGTTTTTTTTCCTAAAGTGTGGGATACTATTAGTTTTACTTCACTTATGTTTTATTGTATTATTTATATTTAGAGAGCTAATCAATGAATACTAGTAGAAAAGTTAAATGATAAATGATTTTCAGTTTTAGAGTTGTATTTATGTTGTGTTCTTTGTCTATTTTTCATATCACCCATAATAGATAAATTTATTTCAATCACACATATAAATTAATTTCAATTATCTTTAAACATGTCTTGAATATGAAAAAAAGTTATATATAGTAATGAAAATATTTGATAAAGATGCATTTGTCTCTTAAAATAATTTTATTCTTTAGTCAATTCATTTCATGAGGAAAGCTGTTATCATGCAATACTTATGACAAACAACTTAAAAAGGATTTTGAAAGCTGCTCTTGTAAAATTATTCCAGTATTGTTTTATTGCCAATTTCATAATTTGTCAGAAGTTAAATTTTAGAGTCAATAGAATAATAAGGAATTCTTGTAATACATTCAGACATCAATATGCCTGACAAAACTTAGTGATGTAAAAGCAATTTTACTTCACTTCTTTTATTGAAAAAGTGCTATGTGAAAGGCTCTATGAAACTGTGAACAGTTTCTGTTTTGATAGTGGTGATACTAGCTTTGTCAACAATAAGCACAGCTTGCTATTCAATTCGTGGTTGAATATGATAGTATCATTATTTTGAAATATGTTTCTGCTTCTCTATATATTTCTTTTATTTTCATTACCAAAGACTAAATATTGTTTGAATGGCCTTGAAGCAATAGTCTTTTATATCTTGTGGGAACAGGCCTTTAGAGACTACAAGTGTATCAAACTGCAATGAAGAGGGAAACAATTTCCTAATCTCATACACAGCTCTATATTTCCAAGGGCAATCAGATACAACATTTGTGACCTTCCATCTTTATTTTAAAAAATGAACTGTGATTGAAACATTTATATATAATACATTCTTTAGATGAGACCTTGCTGATAACAAAATTTTAAAAGATTGATACTCAGAATAAAAACTATTTTGACCTTCAATTCCTAACTTCACAATGTCTTTGAAAAAAACCTTTGAAATTTCAATATAAACTTTAAAAATTGTAATTAAAATTTAGCATGTTTGCTGAGTATATTACTTTATTTCAATAACAATAGTGGATGGTAATTATAAGTTTTTAATATTTGCAATTACTATTCAGTCAGCACAGTACAAAACTGTGGTCATGGAAAGCATAGATTGAGGGCCAAACATTAATGATGCACAGAGGCACAACCTCAGCATTGTACTTTCAGCATAGCAACAGACAACTGGGGAAGGGTGGAAGGGGAAGAAATTCCAGAAGAGGGAGGCAGCAACTAGAGTAAGAATCTTCTGGAATAAGGTTTAGAGTCAAATTCCAATACTATGACAGCTAAAAAACATGAGAAAATAAAATGAATAAAAAAATTTAGGTGCATTTAGAATTGAAGAAATAATAATCTTAATTTCTTCAATATAGTCAGTGAAATAGTTTATAGTTTGAATAAAAAATAAATGTGTGTTTACCTTAAATAACAATCTTTATGATTTTATAGATTTTCTTATACATGGAAAGTATAGTATTGCATAATTGCTAGTTTTTCTCCAGCTAATATTTCAAGAATCAGACAACTACTTTTTATTATACAGGTTTTATGTGTGAAGGCCTAGAAACAAATCATTATGAATGGTGGTGTAGGCTACAAATTTGTTATTTTAGTTGTCAAGCAAGGTTGGTGACAATCTATTATTGCCTCTTGATAGTTCTCTTGACTACACCAGTTTAAAGCAGATCAACTTTTTGGTGATTGCTAAGACAATAGTACTTAGTATAGAAACTGCCAAACACAATCTTAGTTAATGGAATGACTCCAAGGATTCCCTCTTAAGATATGTATATCTTCAGTCCAATGAAACAGCTACCTTGTTAACAGCTAATTGAGTCTGCAAGATTCATCAATCCAAGGCAGAGAATCTATGATCTTGACAGTGACATTCAAACACTTCTTGGCAAAAAAAGCTTTACAGAAAAGGGATTATAGCTTTAATTTTGTCAATCTATCTTCAAAATTTGAACGTGGAAGAGAAAGTTAACAGCTAATAGTAGGAATGACACAGTACAGAAACAGAGAATTTAGGTATAATACAGCAGTACTGTAAGCAAAAATATGTTGCTAAGAGTTGAGAACATATTCCTAGACCTTATTTCTTTTTAATCTCACTCAGTCTTTTAGCTACAGTGCTATAATCTTATATTTACACTTCTTTGAGATATCTATTGCAAATAAAATCTTGTCAATTGACTTATTGGTGTGTCCTTTTCATTAGCATTCTTGCTTTAAATCCCACTACTGTTTTTGCAATCTATTTTAGCAATTAAGAAACTACAATGTTATCCTCTCAGGTTTCATAATCTTGCCTAAACTCTATCTTCTGTACTGTGTAATGAATAACTGCCACTCAAAAGTGTTCAGTAATTAGTCTATAAAACTGCTAGATAATTAATATAGTTATTTAGCAATTTAATTGTTTAAAAAAGCAATTGAAGATACTATGAAATTCCAATAATTTTCATCTATGACACCTTCATTTTTATATATATCCTATTTCTTTTATGCTGCTCAACATCTTGTTAATAAACTACAGAGACTTAATTTTTCAAAATAACTAGCCCTGCACCCCTGCAGGGAGGTACCGGCATGGGGGTATGGTGGGACCTTAAGCTCTGCCCACCTGGGCCTTTGGAGCTCCATTTCCAGCAGGGAACAAAGGTGGGAAGGAACCCTGCGAGGGGGGGGGTCTAGGCAGGGCCATAGCCCCACTCACCAGTGGGTGGTTGCACAAGGCAACCATCTGCAAGTTGGGATGACCAAAGCAGGGCTTGGTGAAACCCCCACTCCAAAGGGAATTGGGACTTAGCCTGCCCAGTATTCCAGGCCCCACCCCCATGCAGGAAGGTACCAGCATGCTGGCGGCGGGGGGGGGGGGGGGGAGATGCCCCTTCCATTTCACTCTCCCTCCTGCTAATCTTCAGTAGTTGGAAGAACAGAAATAAGAAAAATATCATCATAGAATGGGTGAGGGACCAGGTAAAAATTCAACCCACAAGTCTGCTCTGAACTGGACACGGGAGATGGAATATCAAGAAAACCAGTGCATGCGAAACTGGAGACACAACTGAGGAGACCACATACGAATCCAAAGCTACACACTCACCAGGTTTGGAAGAGCCAAAATCTCATTTCTGAGATGCCATCTAAGAGAGCAAGGTGCCCCTTGCCACTCCACCAGAGAAGGCCACAGAGTCAGGGCATCAACCCCACAACAGAGCTGCAAACCGAGAGAAAGGAGATGATCTACAATGGCCAGTCACAGGCTGGCTGAGGGTGAAGCCCCTGAACCAGTCACCAGAGGTGACTATAAGTCAGTATAAGGTAAAGCAACAAAACAATACAGAGAAGGGACTGGAGAAGACAGCCAGTGATGAGAAAACTTGGATTGACCACAAATAAAGATAGACTGACTGCCCAACACAAGGTCAACACTGAACACCTACCAGCATGGTTTGCCTTGTCCCAAGAAACAGTCCCTCTCTCAGTGAGAGGACACTAACACAGGAAAGAAAGAGAGTAATTGACTTACACAGATTAACCAACAACAAAGAGAGAGGGGTCTGAGTGTACAGAGGGGGTGTCTGAAGGAGGAGGAGGTATCCCAATAACCATTTACCTAGGTTGTAATCTAAAGAATAAAATTAAACAATTAAAAAACCCCAAAATCAAAATAACAAGGCCAAAAAGATTAAGGGTATATGAAATTATGTAAATACATCGTTTCAAACCGTAAATTATTTGGTGACTCCAAAAACAAGTGTACATTTTATTCCTATTTTCTGCTATTTATGAAGCAATATGCTTTGTAATTTATGTTTCAACTTAAGTGTATAGAATATAATAAAGGTTCTCCAATTGCAAACTGTTCCATATCCCTTCTTCTACCTTATATGAATTTCACTTTTTTACAAGTCTTATAGTAAATAAAGACTAGACTACTACACTAAGAATCTGATCTCTAAAATTTTAAATTGAAGTTAAATCCATACAAATAATAATGGAGATAAAATTTGGTAGAAGCAGATTCTAAGAATGATTAAAAGAAATTCACAATGTATTTGGGTATAAAAATTATTCATATATTGTGACACTTAATGACAGGGAAATTAAAACATTCTCTGAGTAATAATGTAATAATGCAATAAATAATAATACACTCAGAATTAAAATTCAAAGTTTTGATATATAATATACATATATACAAGATTAACTTAAAGAAAATGCCATGCTAATTTTAGAAAAAAATATTCTTAGTAATAGTATAAAGTCTTATAGCTTACGTTCATAATGATAGTTTTTAATTCCTTTATAATATGTAGTGCAATGAATGTGTCTCCACAAACTAATTTGTGAAGTATGAACCTCCAATGGCACTGGATATTAAAAGGTGGGGTCTTGCCTTTGATAGGTATGTAGATCATGAGGGTAAGGTCCTCATAAAAGGGAAAGTAAGAAAATAAGTAAAAAGTGAACAATGTGGTAATGTGGAGGGCTATTTGTATCTTGGTGGCGGGGTGTGGTACAATTTAAAGGCATGTATCTTATACTTCTAAATCATGTACAATGTTGTAACCAATGTTGCTTCAGTTAATTAATTTAATTAATAAATAATAAAAGATCCCCTCTCTCTACTCTCACTTTCACTCTATCATATAAGGAGAGTTTGTTGGCCACCTGAAGCTAGAAAGTAAACACTCAAAAACCATTACATCTGATGTCCCCTTGATCTTAGACTTCCCAGTCTCCAAAATTATGGAAAATGTTTATTTTTTAAGGCCCCTGGACTGTGTCAATTTGTTATTGAAGCACAAGCTGAATAAGACATGACCCACTATCTGACTATGCCTACTACACAGAGTTCTTCCTTATTAAAAATAAGGAAATGCAAAGACATTAGAATTTATGACATAATAAGTTGTGGAGAAATCATGGCTATCCCAAAGAGTGACCAAAAAAAATATGTAATTTTTAAGAAATCATGTGTTCCTTCCAGGTTACCTAAATATTATAGCTGGTATGAAAACACTTTGTCACTTTCCTCCTCCTTAAACGCATACTTCCTCTGGGTAGTTTTCCAGATGACGCTCCTATATATATGTTCTGGAGAAGAAAAAAAAAAAATTCAGGGTGGTAGTCAAACAGAACTTTCTTAGATTGATAAAATGCCCTTATAATTTTGGGTATTTAGTAAGATTCCCCACTGAAAATAAGGTAATAGATACACATCTTGATGCTGCTGAATTTACCATATAGAGCATTTATTAGGAGAATAAATATCCTTACATCAACCATCTTCTGATGAAGCTCTTATTAATCCACTAAATATATCTTGACCCTTGTTTATTTTAGTGAGGTTTAGTTTCTAAAACCTCTACTAAAGGAGTGTGAAGTAAATTTATTTTACATATTCATTCTTCTTTTCAGATCTCTATTTTTGAAATTTTGGGATTTGTAACTAATTAAAATCTTGGTGGATTGATCATGTGATTGAAAAAAATGTCTATATAACCTTGTGATTCCATAATGTGAATCCATATTGGATTTTATGGAATAGTTATAGATTAAATTGATGTTTTAATAGTTATAGATTAAATTAATATTTTAAATGCCTTACATTTCTTTGGTGAACTTTAAAGGAAGCAACTATGACAGTTGAATTTGTTTTACATATTTTAACTAAATACTTTCCCTATTTTTTACTTCATTTTGACCAAATTTGGTAGATATACAAGAAAAATTTAAATAAATCTTACTTGACTTTTACATGGGAGCAAAATGTTATGTTTTGTTGAAGAATTGTGTAGTGGAGCAGGAGAATATCTATGAAAGAAAACTATCGCTTTATATTCATAATATTTGTTATTTTCAGATTGGTTTGCTAGCTCTGCATATACAAATTTCTGCAGTAGTTATCAGGGAAAAATAACAGCATTTTAGCAAATTGTAAATTCCCTAAAAGAAATAGACTAGATTTTATCCTGTATTGTACTTTAAAAATAACTCTATAATGTTATATAAAATGCAAATCTGATCCAATTCAAATTACCAAATGTATCTATTCAAAATTGTTTACTTTTTTCTTATAGAAGTAAGATGAATAGAATGAAAGAGACATAAGAAAACAGAAAACAAAAGAATGGACTGAATCATCAAATAGCAATAAAAACAATTTCAACTTTCAGTACCCAGTAAGTTTTCCAATTATTTTAAATTTGGAACAATGTCAAAGTGAAAGCCTGCCTAAGGCTCAATAACCCGCATGAAGTCTCCAATTTTGTTATCATATTGCTGTAAAAACCAATATCCAGGTTCTGAGGCAGTCTTCTGGGGTAATCCCGAACCCACAGACTCGTTATTCCTAGCCTCAGCCTCCCAGGTAACTGGGATTACAGGCACCACACCATGCCCGGCTATTTTTTTGAGACTAGGTCTTGTTATTTTGCCTAGTCTTGAACCCATGACTCAAGTGATTCCTAGTCTCCACCTGCCAAATAGCTGGGATTACAGGTGCATGCCACCACAACTGGCCAGTCTTTAAGAACAGAAACATTATTTATTTGCAGATTAAGAGTTAAATCTCTTAAGAAATTTGGTCAAGTTATGATTCTAGAGACTGATGTATAAACCTATTAAGTAATTTATTAATTTTCATTCACTCATTGATATGAGTATATTGCATTTTAATATCTTTTATAATTTCCTATTATAATGGCAAAAATGAGACTAAAATGTTTCCATGACTTTATATATATATATTTGTATTGCAGTCCTAAGAATTTTGATTCCTTTCGTTGAGATCAAATGAATTGCATTATTACTGATATTTTGGAAGTGTAAGAGTCCTACTTTCAAGTATAGTTACTGTAGTACACCAGCCACCAGATCACCCATAGTTCATCACCACAGGGCAATGTGTTCTCCTCATTTTTGCTCTCACCCTTCCTCCACACCGCACTTTGTGGTGCTGATAAAGGTTCAGTTTATTAAAGATAGCTTTGTGTCAAGTTGAGATGTATAGAATATACTCCATACATACACATATAGTCTCATAACCATATTCTCAGAATTCGACGAGATTTTTTTAATTGAAAGAAATTAATATAGTATCCAATGTTGTAACATATTAGACTATCAATTGTCTATTAGACTCCAAAGTAAAATCACAGTATCTCATAAAATGCATTTGATCTCTTTCTCCTTTGATTTACTATCATAAAATATTTGAAATCATTGCATCCAAGAGGACTCCAAAACTTCCCTTCCCTCCTGCCTGCTCTACAGGTAGGTAAATGGTGACTATCATTCTCTCAACATGTTTGTAATCACTGTTTTCTCTAAGAATAACCTGTCAAGTAATAAAGAAATCTTGTCAGTGCATTTGGGCAGTGAGCAAAAGATAGGACTTAATCTGTTTTGAAAATATTTTAAATGGACAATATTTACTGTAAATACTGCTATTTTTTCTCCATTAGAAATGTGTTCAAAACTGCATTTTCAAAATTATATGATTAGATAACATAGATAAAACACAACTGGATTTTCCTAAACCAATTAAGCCTAAACCAATTTGTTAGGAATACATATATATTTATGTCACTGCTGACCTGTAGGTCCATCTCAACAGGGAAATGATTTTGTTCACCCTGGAGTATTATGTGCCTGTCAACATATTTTTGATATGTTCTTGATTTAATAGTTCTATTTTAAAGCAACAAGATGGGATCTTGTTGATCCCATCTTCAAGTTACCCAAAGTCTAGGTAGTTAGGTCTTTTGGACATGTTTTCACAAACTTGTCTGAAAGAGACTTGTTTATCGTTTTAGACTTCATTGCAGGATTTATTAACCTTGATTTAGGGTTTTTATTGAATTTATTTACTTCTTCCTCCTGTCTATGACATTACTTTGCTATTTTTCTCTATTTACCTCCATTTCCTCCATTTTTTCACAATTGCTTTTCCTCTTGCTCATTTATTCTTCAATGTATGAGTCTGTTATCTACTGAGGATGGAAATAATGGAAATTTTTAGAAACATAAATAAAGCATATAGTATTCTACATTTATAGAAATGTATTATTCTATATTTCATATGCTAGCAAAAAAACATGAACACTTTATGCTCATTATTTTGTTTTGTTTATGACAAAGTTTCTATGTCAAATGAGTTAAGAATGAAAATATGGATCCCCATTAAAATTAGTTCTAATTTGGAAGTCAGTCTTCTTTTTTAAAGTCAGGAAAATATCACCAAGCCTTCTTTAAAATTCTTTTCATAAGCTTCATCCAGTGAAATTTCTGAACTGGAGTTAAATAGAATTCCAATAACTAGCACTGTTTTTCTTCTCAACCCGACAGAAGCCTTTACAGTTCCCAATATATGTAATTCCCCCCCCCATACTTCATTATTTGTAGTACTATATAGGGGAAAATAATTTGTGATCCCAATCATTTTCTAAGTAGAGAAAATGTAATATTTTGAAATTAAATTCTAAAGTCAAAAACTATTTCATCTTTAATACTTTTATGTAAAATATATACAGCTAGAAACCATAACATCACCTGAAGTGAGTTCATTTACCATACATTCTTGTATTAATTTACAAATTAATACAATGCAATATAAATAGAATATAGTACAAATTCATATACTACGATAATTAATACAATGCCTTACTGCATTAACTGCACATTACCAAAATTATTTGTTGAATATATGTCGAAATTTCAGTTCAAATTTATTTATTAAAATTCTCATTTAAGCTGGACGTGGTGACACGCGCCTGTTGTCCAAGCTCGAGGAGGCAAGAGGCTTGGGAATGCTTGAGTTCATGGGTTGGGCTCTACCCCAGGCAACTTAGCAAGACCTAGTCTCAGAAAAGCAGCCAGGTGCCCTGGCAGGCACCTGTAAGCCCAGCTACTGGGAGGCTGAGGCTGGGGATCACTTGAGTCCTCAGGCTCTGGGGCAACTCGAGTATAGGGTCCCCCAGGTAACATTGCGAGACCTAGTCTAAACAAAAAAAAAAAAAAAAAAAAAAAAAAAAAAAAAAAAAAACTCATCTAAATGTTTGATGAAAATTTAAAAGATGTTTATCAAAGACACAAAAAATGGAAAAATATCTTGTGGTCATGGGTCAGGTCACATTTATGTATTAAGCACAGATTTTTAAATTTGAAGTAGCATATCACAAATAGACACTCAGAAAATCTTGAATATTCTGTCATTAGCAGAAACAACCCAGTTCTAGGGGTTCACTTGTATAATTATTTCAGTGGCCAAACTAGAATAAAATAGGATATTAAAAGCAATTTCCCTTTTAGATTGCCACAAAGGGAACCATTGTAAAAATAAGTTAAATGCTTTGTTTTTAGAATATACAATGAAAAATACAAAAGTTGTAGGAAGATTCCATTTTTAAAGTGCCTTAAAAAAATCACCATTAACTGGCAATTCCTATTACCTGGAATATTATTCTGATATATAACACTAAATTGAGTATATTCATATTATCTGTCAAGGAACTATAAAACACTTTCAAATCCACTTGCTATGCAAAGTGGATGACACAGTGATTTCTACAGGAAAACACTATTTGTAGTAATTAAAGAGTTTTGCAATGAATAGGTCACCTATTATAACATTACTCTACTAATTTTTATAGTGAAATTTAAAAAGAATTCAAGTTTGGCTTTAGTTTTTGTTGTCGCAAAAACAAGTTAACTTAAGAGATACATCTTTTATTTTCCTCCTTACCATGTATGTATACAAATGTCCTTTTCTAGCATTTATAATTACTTGCATTGGTTAATTTCTAATATGTCAAATACAATCATAAACGGAAAACAAAATCTATTAAAACTTGACTATTAGGGGGAAAATGATAATAATGATCATCACAAGACTGAAAACAAAACACATCATTCTTTATTCTGTTCCTTCAAAACACATAAAAATGTTCATGAAAAAAGATTTCCATATGACCTCTAAAACAAATTTTGATCAATTTGATTTCTTATATAAAATTGCATAGACCCATCAGTAGTGTTTTAAGAGTTATTTTACTGTTATGTATCATTAGCTTCCAAGAGTCAATTAGTAAAAATAATAACATTAATTTTATATTTAACTGATAGCCATCTTGTTGAGCAAAATATATTCACTCTCTTATCTGCTCAGGTGATAACAATTTATTTTCTGAATGTGCAATTTAACCAAATTGAAAGAATACATTCAAAGACATCTGCTTCATATGATGATTTATAATTTTAATATCATTAATTTTCCTTACTCATTTGAATTATTAAGATATACACATCAAGAAGCAAGATCTTAAAATATAAGAAAATAACCATGAGTATAGACTATTTTATCTTTCAGAACCTTGACAAAGTTTCAAAAATTTTTCTCCCTCTCTACATGTTTACTTGCATCTATATACATAGATATAAGACAGATGTAGATGGTAGATCTAGATATGTAAATAGACACATTGTTGAATGCAGGCTCAAGAATGTTGATAGATGGATAATAGATAACACATACATGTTATGACAGAGAAGTGAGGGATGGAGAAAGGGGAATGAGAGGAGAGAGAAGAGATAAATAGTAACTACATCCAAATCATCTTCCTATAGGCAAATTTTAATCCCTATAAACAATCCCCAGATCTATCATTTAAGGGTAAGATGCAATATCAGTGTTTTTAATATATTTACTGATTGAAAATAGTTGATTTGTAGTGCTATTCTCAGTTGAATAACTAACATTGTAACTGGGAATTACTTTCTTTAAAATATCCATTGTGTTCTTATTTTCAGTGATCAGAACCAAGAGCATAAATGATGTTCTTAAAACAAGTTGTTTTAACTTAATTTAAAGCATAAATGATTTTTTTAAAGTTGTTTTAATGTAAAGCCTGTGTAAGAGTTAATGTACTAATTTTAATATTAGAATGGCTTGATCTGAAGGACATTTTCTAATACCACACAGAAGCCATTTAAGATAGCTACTGAACTGGGGCAGAGAAAAATGCTCTTTAAAATGTTTAAAAATTATAATTTGTGTTTAGATGTTTGTGTTATTTCACATTTTCTCTGTTACCTAACTATGAATCTACATTCTTGAGATAGCATTGAAGAAACCAATGTGACCAGAACAAAAAACAACCATGTTAATACATCTGAGATAAAATCTAGAGATTTTCTGTTTATTTTCAGCAGTTTTCTGTGATATCCTAGATATAGTTTACTCTCTCATGGCCATTATTTTTAGCAAATTCACGGGATATTTGCAGAAAAAAAATGGAATTCAACATATGTAAATCAACAGTAATCACCATGATTTACTTTTAGAAATAGTGGCATATGTCATAAAAATATGCTAGAAGCACCTTTAATAATACATATTTTCTTCATTATTCCAAATGTAGAACAATGCTGTTTGTATGATTTGGCAGTTTATGAATTTGTAATTTATCACAATTATTATATAAATGAATGGTAATAACATTCCAGACTGAAAAATAACCTCCCAAATTATACCAGGTAGGAACATTTTCCTTTCAGAGAGTAGGAACAATCTGTATTTTTTATTGACTCTATAATGTTCTTTCAATCTGTATTTTCATTTACTGGTAAACATTTTCTAAAGTCAAGATTATAGGATGTTAGAGTAAAAAGATAAAAATAAATAAATCCACATCTTATAAATAGTCATTAAAGTATTAGTTTGTGTTTCAGGGGCATAATTAAGTTTTGGGAAAATTAAATTTTATTTTCAACTTCTTATATTTTTATGTTCCCTGCTCTGTTGAATATATTCTAGCCAAAAGACAAAAACTATAAATTAATTTTATAAATTAATTTTATATAACATGAAGTGATATAGACCTCTTAGATATGTAATTCTTTGCGTGTGTGTGTGTGTGTGTTTATGTTTCATACATCTTTTTCTGGTAAAAGTTATATTTTCTCATTTAAAACTATGTTTGTACTATTTAAATATTATTTCAATCCAATAGTTTACAATCTCATTCCAAACATTTCATGTCATCTCTTCATTAACACCCTCTTTAACTTTCACAGAATTCAAAAAATATAATAAAATTGCACCTCAATGAACAATCTAGCATTAGCTATATGCCACCAAATATGACTTATTTAAGGAAAAAAATCAACAGCTTACTTGGAAACAATTAGAATTAATATGAATTCATTCTTTGATAATTCTTTCAAAAGTCTTTAATTGAAACTCATAGTGTTTACTTGTATTTTAGACAAAAATGGAGAGTTTCCAAGAAATCAATTGAATATCACATCAACCATTAATGATGAGCAGAACTTGGGCAGAGATAGAATAATTAAAAAAAATCTTAGCAGTTAATCCTCATAATCAAAGTCCTCAGAAGTTGAATGAACACCTGATTACTACTGATTGCCATAATGAATATAATATAGATTGCAGTGAATTTTGTTCCCAATAACAAGGATATATAGGACATAAACTTTGAGAGCATCTCAAAGGTAAGAAAGATGATGCTATTTAATTTGAGATTTTACTTGGAGTCTAACTGAAGCTTGAAATTAAATCAGAATTACAAGACTTTTATTCTTCATGAATAGGGGAGAAGTTTCCACAAATAGCTTATGAATGAAAGTAGTCAAGGTTCACATAGCTCTATTATTAAACTCTTTGGCAGGATTCTTCAGCCACTTTCAATGCATGCTGCTAAATTTGAGTGCTTGAAGTCTATAGGACTACTCTTCAGTTTAATTAACAACCCACAATTTTTGACATTCCAGAATTATTTGACATAAAAATTAGCAATTCCCTATGTTTGATCTAGTAAATAAGCAAAACGAAGCAGTTATTATCTACAAAAACTTCTCAGGTATACTATGTCATGTATGATTAACTAAATTATATTAATAGTTCTTTTTCCTGATTTTCTTATTTATATATGGGATTCTTATTTTAGTATGTATGTATATGATGTATGTGAATATCTGTTATGAAGAACAGTGTTTTCAATTATAGCTATTTATAATATTAATTTAAAAAACACACCATGTATTAACCAGCCCTAAGCTATAAGAACACATTTACAGGGTGTATTTGTTAAACCTAAATGTCCCCTGTAAGAAGAAAGCTCATTGGCTTTTCATACATGTATCCAGTTACAACTTCATTTTAAAGTTCCTTTCCAAGCAACAAAATAAGGCAGAAAACAACAGAGATAACAGCCACCAAGAAACAAGAAGCATTGATATAAATCAAAGGCACTCATATTGGGCTATGAGGGCAAAATAGACTAACGGGCTAAATGTGGACAAACAACAAAGAGAAAGGAGGCAAAGAGATCAGAGGGGGGTTTGGTGGGTGGGGTATTCCCACGGTGATAAACAATTATGCAATCATGTATTGTACAAAATAAAAAAATTAAAAATAAATAAATAAATGAAATGAAATGAACAAAATGGAACAAAAAATTTCCATTCCATGTTTTCACTTGCCAACCATTCTTATTGCTCTGTTTGTGCACTATATTAACCAAATTTGAGTTATGTCTCATTAGAGAAACTGTTACTTGTTCAACGGCAATAATTGGAGTGTTGTAAAGAAAAAACTAAGATTGATAGGTAAGAGAATGGGAACACAAGGTTCAGTGCACTGATATGTGAAGGATAAAGCCTAAATCAACAATATATGCACATATCACAATCAGTTAAAGAAGTGAGGTTATGCGCTCTCAGCCTATTTCAAAGCAACACTGCTTTTGAGTTTGGTCTGTTGGAACTACCATTTGAACAGCCGTGATTCTGGACAAATAGAAGAGTCATAGATTCCTGTTATAGTGAGTACATTGCCATAAAACACATTGGACTGCTCTGTTGTATAATCATTTTCCTTTATGTTTAGATATAAGTACAATTAATTGGTATGTAAGAGTAAAGCATTAGAAGTTGTTCTCAAATACATCTATATGTGGTTATGATCACTTGGAGTCTTGAAGTCATGTAAATGTTCAGGTACTAATATGCCTTTGATGGTCTATTGTTAATAAACAATGCATCATGAAAGCCAAATCATGATTTCCCCTCTTATTTCAAATGAATGAATATCCCTATTTAATAAAGAATTCAGCTAAACTTTGAGGTTCTAGAGGTTATCCCTGATTCCCAGGAGATAACCTCTAGATCCTTGATCAAGCAATCTAGATTGTGGATCCCCAGTCTATAACAAGATGGTTCAATCTGCAGTCTAGTCTGGTCAGAAGAAGAATTGGGGCTTTGATTCTGGGGAAAGAAGAGAGTTGGAGATTCACTTCAATTGTGTGACCAATGATTCAATTATACCTATAGAATCAAACTCCAATAAAAACTCTGATTTGATGCTTGGGTGAGCTTTCCTGACTGGCAATGCTTTGCATATTTTCAGATATAAGTATTCCCAGAGGGTTATATATCTGGTCACCACAGAGAGAAAACAATGAAACCTATGTTTGGAACCCATCCTTCTAGATTCTATCTAAGACATCTCTTCTCTTGGCTTGTATTGTTTCCTGTTATAACTGTAGTTGTAAGCAAAGTTCTTGTCATTGCTTTCTTTTTTTTAAGTTTATTTACATGTAAATTTCACATCTTTGCAATCCTAGTGATTTGCCCCTCCCTCCCTCCTTCCCTCCTTTTTCCTCCTGTCCATTGTTGTGTGCTTCAGTTTGGTGCTCAGCCTGTTTTGTCTTTTCCTCATGGTTTTTATTTACTTTTTTTCTCATTATGTCCCATATATTAGTGAGACCATTTGACTTCTGTCTTTCTCTTTTTGACTTGTTTCTGCTAGTATGATTCCTTCTAAGTACATCCATGTTGTCAAGAAATCATCTAATTTGTCATTCTTAATTGATGAGTAGTATTCCATTGTGTATAAATACCACATTTTTTCAACCAGTCATCTGTTTTGGGACTCTTGGGTTCTAAAGTGTCCTAGTGGTTTAACAGACTTGAACAAGAGTAAAAACTCCTAAATTTGGAGCCAACTATTATAAATGAAAATTTTTTTGAGATACCCAAATTTTGAAATGTGGGCAGTCTGTGAACTATTACCTTTACCTGTGAATTTTGCCTTATTTTGGGTAGTGCCTGAAGTCATTGCAGGTGTCTTTAAAAATATTTTTTGAAAGATACTTTTTAACTAGCTGTAAATTTTACAACTACTTTCGTTTTCTGACTTTGAATCATCATAAAAGGGGAAATAAAAGAAAATATCATCAATGTAGAATCAGGAAGTAATGCAGAACCAGTATGTGAGGTTTTATTATTTTTTTAATCCTTTCTTATGATTTGCACACAGTATTCAGTCAGATACTAAAATTATAGTAAATGTACTATTTTTAAATGAAAGGCAAACATCATGCATTCTGAGACAAAGTTATTACATTGTTCCACTTAATAATTGAAGAAATAAAAAGAGGCTCTAATATTAGTTCATCTTAGATAATTATGAGGTAAACATATACCAACCATATCAACTTTAACTCAGACCACCACTTCTTAATCAGGGAATCTATAAAATGATCCCAAGTCTAATTAAAACCATGGAATTGATGCAAGCACTTAACAACTCTGTCTCCACCACTGAACCCAAAGATTAGAGTTAAGTTCAGTGTGCTGACGACTTGTATTTCAGCTGCAATGCTCAATATAAAAGTAGTGTTTGAACACAACTGTAACCAGTAATCATGCGTCCTCCTTCTGTCCACCTTCACACTCCAGTGACCAGAATACCTTGACAATTTGCAAATTGATGGATGCTTTCTTGGACTGTTATTTTCTGATGACACAAAGTACTTCCCTGGCCAAAAATAGAATTAAACAAACTACATAAGCAAAAAAAAAAAAGAAAAGAAAAGAAAATTCAACATTTTTGTGTAAAATAATGAGATCAGTTTAATATAGCTTTTTTTCTATAGAAACTCTTAAATTTAATACTGCTGAGGAAAAAGTTACTGAAACACTAAGAATTTAAATGGTGCATAATTTGATTGAATTTTTTTTAGAATGTATTCAGCAGAAGTTCAAGAATGACTCATTTAAAATATGCTCTAAAAACAATGCAGAACAGTAAAATGACAGTAGGTTCAGCTGAGGTATACAAAGTTATTTAGAATATCCCATAAAATCTTACTCATCACTTTCAGATTGAATTTAGATTTGAAAAACACTTTCAAAACAAATTATATTTAAAGATACTATAATATTCACAAGGCCTGCAAAGCATTTAACTAAAAATAAAAAGCATTAATAAAAAGCATTAAAAATCTTTCAACTAATATCTTGCCTACATCCCACAGAGATCCTAGTCCTCCGTCATTGAAATCCCTTCAATATGCTATGGCCTTCCAAGCTTTGTTCTTTTTCTACTGCAGTAGTATCACCTACATGAAGTTAAGTTTCTTCCTGGAACTTGAAGAATGCCTGAGTCTGAGATGTTGATGAACTCTGTTAATAACTGGCTTTACTACTGGATAGCTTTGTTGATAGATGCTGCACTCCATCACTTGAGAACTCTTGCTAGGCACCAGAAAAGTAAGTGCAGTGGTAGACAAATGATGATTCATACTTTAGAACAGAAAGATCATTTTAAAATGTATCCTTGTAAACCATAAGATCTGATTGAAAATTATCAAAAAGAAAACACTGTCTATATGGTAACATTGAATTGTTGGCATTTGAGAAGAATTCAGAGAAATACCAGACCTTAAATCTGAGTCATTTAAAACATGTTGGACTGATAACAAAGCACATTTATTCATATGGACCAAATATATAGCCTTTTTGAGATATGCAGAAATAAGAGGTAAAATGATATCGCTTAGAATTATATATATTAATCAATGATTCAGTAGTTTTTTTATTAAAAAATGACATCAGTATAAATTATTGACTCAATTAAAAATAATAATAGACAAGAATCTCTGTCATTTTAGTTAATAACAACCTTCTAGAGGAGAATCAAAAATTGCACATTAGCATAATAAAATATAAACATCTTTCTGAATTATAGGCCTATAGACTGAGACAGTAGAGTGTCAATTCTATAAATTTCATTAATGGTAAAATATAAACAATAAACACACAAAACCTAATTAGTCCAGATATCAAAGAGCTCATCTCCATAAAAGAGGCGTAGGATTCTTAACTGATTGAAGATAAAAGAACAAAATAGACTAACATGACAGATATCTCATGTCTCTCATTCAACAGGGAAGACTTTTTATAAAACATCTAACTAATATTCAGAGCATAAAATCAGCTTCTAATCATTACTGTCACCAGTGGGGAATCACTTACTAAAAGTGAAAATAGCAAGATCTAAAGAAAACATTCTAGAAAGGGGAAAATATATTGTTTAAAGTTTTATTTTCACCTAGAGTCATCAATAGGAAGCAAGAAATAACATGCCTTGGCTTACATATAAGGTGCATTGTTTACTAATTTCTCTCAAGTGAATTCATCCAGCATCCATACATAAATGTATTTTTCCAGTGTTATTGAGATATATTTGGCAAACATTGTATATGTTTAACATACATCACTTAATGATGGAATATATGTTCATAGCTTGAAATGATTGCCACCATAAGTTTAGTGAACACCCATCACCTCACATTTAAGAATAAAATTATCATTCTCATCATATAAGTAAAAATGACACCTATGAAAGACTTAATTAGCTTATTTGTATTGAGAAAATGACAAATTATGATGAGAATATTTTAAATTTGATTTTATATGTGAATATTTTATGATAAACATGTTTTCACAATATTTTGTAGTTAATGGCGTTTGTAAATTGCTGTTTTTCATTCTTGAAGTTGAAATTTAAGTTCGTCTTATATTTAGTCCCAAAGCAATGTTTGGAGTTTTGTTTTATATATTTCATAATTTGACAATTTTATCTATTTTCCAAATTTTGTTATCATCCCTGAGTTCATTGTTCATGCTGGTGACAAATTTGAAGTTGATATGAAGTTATCAACCTCTTTATTTCAGAAGATCTTTGTCTTCATTTCATTATACGTATAAAATGTGGGGAGTCAAGGTGAGGAGACAAATTAAATGCCTATAGTTTCTTACAAAACATTTGATGCTGTCTTTGCTTTCCCAGTACTTTCCTGAAAGAGCCTCCATTCTTTGAAAAAAGAGTATATAATAATTGTGGTGGATAAACAATCCATCTAAATTGTTCCTTCCAATACTGAGTATCCCTCTACTCAGAAATGTAGACTGGAAGTCAAAGACTTTTGGAGGATTTATGATATCTTGAGATTTTTAGCGAATAACCATGAAGCACTATGTGTCAGACACTATTTTAAGTACTTTCTAACATTATTCACATGTGTAATCCTTATCACAGTACATCACTATTTTACAGATGTCAAACTAAGGTGTGACAAAGTGCCAGAGCAGAGATTTCCAGTGAAGCATCTGGGTTTAGAGTCCAATGAAACATCTGGGTTTAGAGTTCATTGCCTTTGGTCAGTCATTAAGTGTCCCTAAAAGGAAAGCATTTGATGTTGTCTCTTGAGTGCCCAACGATGATTTTCTATTCTACAGCAATGCATACTGCCATGATTCAATTTGAGTGAGGATAATACTTTTCATTTTATAAGTGGGAAGAAGGAAGAAGAACAGGAGCACAAGAATTGAAAGAATTTCTCAAGGGCACAATCTCAGGCAGATCAATTATAAGAAGAGTACATACAGAAGTTAATGATATGGGCACTATTTAACAAAAAAAAAATTGTCAGGCTCCAAGTTATTCCTTTAGGTATTCTCCTGAGTACAAGTCAGAATACTACATAGCAATATTTTGTGAGAAAGAAAAAGGCCTTAGAGAAATTCCTGAAAGTTTTATATTTGTTTCTGCAAGCAGCATTTCTATCATGATGCTTATATTGAATTCTGCTTTTAATTTTAAAACTATATTGTATTATAAGTGACAGGAAATAATACTTTTTGTGTGCTTTTTTAGGTATGGTCGTCATGTAGATTTGTATCTCATACTGGGGAACAGAGCCTAGGAAAATCCTTTCTTCTCTGATTATCAGTTTAGTGAAGATGAGAGTATTTATATTAATGAGAAATAATATATTGAATGTTAATCTTTTAAAAACTGAGTAATTTAGATACAGGAGAGTCAATCGAGAGTTTTTTTTTTTTATATTAGATGATATAAACCATGGAGCGTGGCTTTCACTATAATGGCTATAAATGTGTATCATTTTCTATTACTCAGAAATATTTAAAGAAATTTAAAAGCAGAAATGAAAGTCTAAAGAAAATTAAATATGATTAGTTTATGATTAGTGGTTAGATGTGCAAAGAAACAATCTTTTTTTTTTTAGGAGGTTGAATTGTTATAATTTCTGTTGCATTCAAATAGCAATTTTTTAAAGATGGTTTAAATCTAATTAAATGTGATATCCACTTCCCAAAAAGACAATATTGCCCTCAAATTAAATAATTATGATTAACATTTTCAGTCTCTTAAAATTTAAAATTATAATTTCTTCTGATTCTGATATTACTCAAAATAACAGTGAAATTCACACTTACTACCTTTTCTTTGAATTATTATGCATAAATTTTTCTTTTAATAGTAAGTATTTCATAAAGGAATTTATTTGTGTATTTTTATAGCAACAATGGAACTTCTTTAATTGCAATGGAGATCATGGTATCTGCTAAAATGAGAGTTGAGGTTTTCTTTTTCACTTATGTGGTGTAAAAGACCATTTCACAGAGAAAAACAAGAAATTGAAAGATAAAATTCAATATGAAAAGTAATTGGTCTATAATTTAGGACATCTGAAACCCAAAGTGTTATTTAATAGGACTTCCTAAATCATCAGATTATCAAATCATCATTTTACAGTATCAAATATCTTGTTAAAATCTTTTCAATACACATCTTGTACCTTGCTTGCTTATTCATTGCAACTAATTTTTAAAAGCAATGAATTTCTATCTGGCTTATATAAATGACTAAGCTGATGAACTAGTTATCCATGATTATTTTGAAATTTGATAAGTCATGAAATGCAATTGGTTGATTTTCTTCTAAATTAGGAAAATAAACTTTACCACATCACAATTCTTTTCAAAGAACATTTGAAAATAAAAATATGATATTATGTATTTTTACCTTTAATCAAACACAAAACTCATTAAAGAAAATACTCATGAAATTCTAAATGTTTACATCACCTTTTAAAATTAACTCAAATCTGCAATGCATTAGAGAATAAGAGAGATTTCTTGTTTGCATAATAAATTATAAAATAGCATTTTGGAAAAGTGATATATAGTTTAACACTGGTATTGTTAAAGAACTGTACAGTTTTCACAAGCAGTGCCACTAATATCTTTTTGTCTTTTTGACTCTTAGAATTTTAGGACTCTTTTATCTAAATATATATTTACCTTATATACTTATTATTCAGGTAAATACAATAGTATCATTTTTTTGTTTATTTGTTCCATGTACGTTTGGCCTCATCAGTTCTGTGTTTTCTTCCATAAGTCATATTTGCAAACATGAATTTTCAAATTTAATATAACAAGATTTGAATGATTTTAAATATAAAGTTAACTATTGAATTAACACTTCAATAAATTGTTCAAAACAAAAAAATTAAGAATCAAAATTGAGTCTTGGATTAAAGACCATTAATAGAGGAGATGATATAGATAGATAGATAGATAGATAGATAGATAGATAGATAGATAGATAGATAGATAGAGATAGGCAAATTGGCTGATACCTGTAGAAGCAAACAGCAACCAAGTAGAGAAATGACAAATATAAAACCTACACTCCACTTATTTTTGTTGAACTAAAATTACATTCTCAGCATGTACAAAATTCCATCATTTGGTTTTGACCTACATTTCAAAGTATGTTTTATGAGAGTTGCAATAAAATAATAACAAAGTTTCCATGTAATAGAGTGAAATATTTGAAATGTGGTAATGAAAGGCACCAAAAAAAGTGATAAAGCAAGAGATTAATGATCTCAAATTTTTGAGACTCAAATATGCATTCACTTGGCACACACATCCCAGTAATCAAACATCCAAAAAAAAAAAAAGTAACTGCTAGTTAACTTAGTTAACTGATGATTGACCAATCTTGAATCCTGTTGACTTTGCAAGAGCAATAGTATTTAGTTTGATTGAATTCAATTAATAAACTGACTATTATGAGGAAGAACTCAGTCAGAGTTCTGATCCTCTCTCGTTATTTGATCTTTATCCCTGGTGGAGTGGTGAGACATATAGCAAAGATCATAGGCTTTTCCTTTAATGTATTTCCTGCAACAGCCTTGTGGAGTTTTGTTACAGAGTGATGTCATTCCAAGGAACCAAAAAGCTGAAAGGAGGTTTTATATTCACTTCTATATTTTGACATCATTGATTAATACTGGACTAATATTTATCATCTTAACTTATATAGTGCTCATCAAACAGCCAATTAAGTTATTTTGAAATAAGAGTTTACTAAGAAAAATAGCAGTGTTGTAATTGTAGCTCATAATTTTTGAATAAATGCTAATGCTTTAGATAAATTTACTCTCTTAAATATGGAAAGCAGAAATACTCGTTTTTAACAAAATGCTTAGTATCATTACTGTGAGTAGAAATGCCATATGATGTGAGAGAGCTAAAACTCTGAAGTGAGCATCATGGGTCCTTTGCACATTCCCTGTGTTCTAACTTCCCTTGGAGGGTGGACAAAACATGAATATGATGTAACATTTCCCTCATAAATAGATGATTAAATGGAGTAAATCTAAAAGGAATTCTAGATGGGTATGAGTTAATCAGGTTCATTTTTGAAAGAGTACGGCTCACTATTTTACAATAAGCAGCTTCCATGTGTTTTGAACAGCTATGAGATAGGGCATGCTTTTAACAAGATGTGAGTTAGGAGGAGACCCTAGAGCCTTAGATGAGATCTTCCTTCCAGCAAACCCCCTAATTTCAGCCATGTGTATCCTGAACAAACATCTAGCTAAGACCTACCCAAATTTCTGATCCACAATGCTGTAATGTAATATACAGATATTGTTTAAACCATTAAGCATGAGATTATTTGTTACATAACAAATATGTGATAGCAGGAAAGCTTCATCTGGAAATATTATCTTACTAATATCAAATTTATTGTAGTACTTTGGGACAGATTCATAGACTTAGAGCTTCTTCTGTTGGTAGAGTGGCCAGAAAATACAAATGAAATAACACACACATACTCGCATGCACACACATACACACATACTCTTAGAGTCTTAGAAGTGTGTTGTGATCTTCATGGTTTCATTTGTGATCTTCATGGTTTAAAGAAAAAACTGTTAGCATATTTAATTCACATTTTTTCTTTTTAAGTAACAATCAATGACAGCTTGTAAGAAAATTACAGCCATTTAAAAACATAATATTGCTTTATCTATTTCCATACAATGTATCACTTTATTTTACAGCTTCTTTACTTTCCCTCATTTTTTCTTGTTGACACAAATCAATGTCTTCGTGATTCACCATTGTACATCTAAACATTTGGTAGATGATTTTGAATGAGTAAATTTCTTATGCACATTACTTAAGAGAAGATAATTATTAAGGTTAATATTTGAATATTTTCTATATGTGAAAATGAATTAATTCTTCACTTAATAAAATTTTATGAAAGATCTGAGCATCCCTAATACTTCACTGTATTCATTATATTTTTATTAGAAATTCTGTCCTCACTAGCTATGGAGAACCTCTATATTTCATCTACTTTATGTCTGATTTATGTCAGGCTTCCAGTTAATGCCAAATGATAGTTTTCTGAAACTATATTTACCTCTTTTTAATGAATAATCTCAATGAAACACTATAAATATATATATTAATATAAGAAATATATAAATGATGAAAGTGGGGGAAAAGGACAGGATGTTATTAATGGACAAGCAATTTTGAGGAATTTGAAAGATAATTACAAAGAGAAATAAAAGTAATTTTATAGTGGAAGACCATGGTAATATCACACTGAAAAATAATCAGCAAAGATAATAGTACAAATAATAAGATATATCTACACTGTGTACCTTTGCTCTAATGTATTAAGAAAGGAGTATTGTTTCTTCTCATAATGCATGGTTTTAATCTAATCATGAAAGCACATCATGCAAACACTAATTAAAGGACACTGTAAATTAACTGGCCTAGACATTTCAGGAGTGTGAAGGTAATGAAAGACAAGGAAAGATGCCACAGGATATCACATATCAAAGGATATTAAAGATATTCTGGTTTGACTTATGAACAAAACAAAAATATTTGAAAAAAAGAGATTTCCACCGCTCACTATTAATAACACTGAAAAAAAGGTTCAATACTTGCTTCTCATCCTTCTCTCCTGCTCTCTTGTGATTATGCCTGCAAATTAGACAAATCCAAATTACACATCTAATAAATACACAAAATAAACAAGACTACTCAGAGTCTATTATGATGTTGATAATGAGAGCAGCAACTTCATCCCTCTTCCATAGTCAGTAGTAGAAATAGCTGTAAAAGTGTTCTGGATCTATTTTCACTGGCATTGATAGGTAAGCATTTCTGAGTTCAGTGGTCTTATAAGACAAATCAGATCTCAGTAAGAGATCTGATTATCAGGACCGATTATTTGGCACACATAATATTTATGATATTAAAAAATACATTCTGAAAACATAATTTCTGGCCAACATTAGCCTTATTTAACTTGTTTGTTTGCAACTACAAATTTAGGTTTTATTAAAATCCTCCACTATACTTCCAAAAATGCTTCTACAGAAGCATGCCAAAGAATTGGATAAGCACAATTATAGACATAAATTTGAAAAACTTAAATGCTGTAAAACTTTTATGACCTAGGAACAATTGCATAGGTTTAAAGTGAATTGCAATGTTTTTCTAACTTTATAAATTTTTGCATATATTAGTGATATATTTGTAAATATAATTCATGTTCAATGTAGTAGTTTTTTTTCCCCAAATGAATCATTATTAAACTAATAGTAAAATAAAATTTGGATGGTGCTTTACTCCTAAAGAAATTCTGTATATTTGTACCAATCTTGACTTTATATTTCTAGAGTTTGTTTTGTTTATTGTATGCTTTATCATTCCCATATTGTCATTGTTCTCAGAATTCCAAGTTTGATCACCTATTTAGTAGTGGGGGAGGGAAGGCATTCATTTTTATACCCTTCTTGAGTGTATACAATTAATTAGCAAACAACAACAACAAAGCTTAATTAGCAAGTTTACTTTCTAGGAGAATATAAAATAAAATGAAGTAGAAATAAAATAAGTAGAAGATAGATGTTTCCAACATAGTATCTACAATTTAACACTAAATGACTTTAATTAAATAAAAGTTAGGGCAACTAAGCCTGCTAGTTTTTTTATTATAACTGTGTTGCTCCCTGATATTCTTTCTTAGTAATTATTTAGCTCTAGACTGTATTTCACTGCTATTCTGCATCTTCTGGGTAGTTTCTAAATTTGAATGTTTGTTTCTGAACTTTTTTGTGTGGGAAAATTTACTTCTCCATAACAGATTTTTTTCCGGTGGGTTGTCCTATGTTTATTAATAGATTCCATTCCCTTTTTGTTGATTCGTTTTGTTATTCGGTTCCCCACAGTTCCAAATTTTAATCTAGCCTATGCAGTTTGCTTTCAATATTTTTATTATTTGGTTGATGATTAAAAGCTCATTCTGTAACTTGGTAAGGTCTTAATGATTCACTCTTGTTAGACTAGTTAAAGGACTTCATCTCTCTAACAAGGATATAACCTCACTTACTTATAGATTTCTTGGGTGCAATGCATGAGGTTCTTTAAAAGTTCAAAGAGACACTCTTTTTCATTTTAATATTTCTGTTGTTTGAGTAAAATTGGTTTTATTATTTTGACATATGCTTATATAATTTTATAAGTGCAATATATATCTTATTTAGCTAGCTTGGTAAGCATTTTGTTAACAAATACTATGTCTATAAAAACTTTCATGAGTCTATTATTGTATTATACCTATGCAATCATTTTTACTTTTTAATATTCCAATTTATAATTCATGTAATTTTATCAATTAGGCCTTTCAGACTAATGAACATTTATAGCAACTTCAAATTTAATATCCTTTAATAAAATATATTACACCAGTTTGATTCTTTCCCTACCTATGACTTAATTTTTTATATTTTACTGGCAATGTTTGTATTCATTTCTTTTTATCAGCTAAAATTCTAGCTTTTTATTTTAGTTTAGATTTGCAATATAAGCATTTCAATGTTAAAATACAGACTTTAGTGAATAGAATTATGACTATCCCCAAATATATGGCATTTTTTTTTGCAGTTTATTAGTTCTGTCTACTTGCCACAATCTGTTTTAATCATGTAGGAATTTCTATAAAAGTTATCATCTGAATTCTTAACATCATTGTAGAATTTTGAATGAAAAGATTTAATAAGAAAAATAATTCTGACTTGTAATACTTTTTCATATAAATCAATGGAGTTATAGTTTATCTAACATTGGTGAAATATTATTTATAAAATAGTTTGGTGGTTTTATCAAGAAATGTCTAGAATGAAATTTGGCTATAAAAAGAAATGCATACAAGACATTTCCATGATGTAGGTATCTGCCCTAACCAGAAGAAATACTAATTAAGTTTTATTTATGCTCAAAAGCTTTATTTTCACTTATGTAAGAAGTATGAATTTACAATATATAAAAGAACAAAATTGCATCACTAAGAAAAAAGGAGGAAGTACCACAATCAAGCTCAGTTCTTTTTACATCAGGTATAAGAAATCTATTTATATCTATCACATATTTTAGTAGAAAATATTAAAGCAAGGGATATAGAGCATCTTGTTAAGTTTTATTTTAATTATTTCATAGAATGATCTTACTTTTTATATGCTTTTTAAAATTCTTTCAAAGTACATAGTATTTTTACCTCATTTTGTATTGTTTTATAAGCAGTCTAGTATATAGATAATGAAATGATAGCTCCATTTTACAAATGAGTGGACTAAAACACTCAGTAACTAATTCACTTTAGCAAACAAAATATAAAAGTAAATTGTTTCAGAGGCAAAATAAGAATGTTTGTTCTGAGGATCTCAACCCTAAAATCTTACAACAAGCCATTTCATCTCAATAAATCATTTTTTAAAATGTGTTATTTTGAAGTTATTTTAGACATGTAAAAATCTTGATATTTTCTAGCAATAAAAATTATAACATTCTATTGAGTTTAAAGAAATGGCTAATTTTGCAATCTCCTAAATAATCTCTGGAGGGCTAACCTCCCAGTTCTGTCACAATAGAAAGAGTACCACCTCCTGCAGAGAGTGATACCCCTGTAGGAGGGTATGGTATGGATATGCTGGGTGCTATAACCTGATGATTTGTGCAGCCATGGCACTCTTTTTAGTCTCTTGCCCATGATGAAATTAGGTACTAAATTTTAATGTTCATTTTCCCCCTTCTGATGTAGGATTTTCTCTGAAACCATCTCTTATCAACAGTTACATATTCATTGGCCTCTTTTTCTAGATGTCAATCCTGAGTGTTATGTCTAAAGTCTAAAAAATGTCAAAGTCATACACTGTGAATCCTCTCAAAGTGCTGATCCAATGTGACCTCTTTAGGCATATTGTTTCTACAGTTTTTATAAACAACATATATAGAAATTAAGAAAACTCACACAAAGGCAGAAATGAATGATAATCAATTTAGCTTGTATGATGATGCTAATATAGAAAAACCAAAACCTAAAAACAGTTGACTAAATATATCAAAATACTTTGGTACAATTGATATTAACCCCATTTTATGTAGTTTTTCTCTTTTTTTCAGAGACATTATCCATGTAAAATAGGAGATATCACCATCATACAGATATTTCTATCCTGCAAAGAGAATTCTTGATCCTGTAAGCACATGATCTAAGACTATTCAACTACTACAATCTATTTTATCCCTTGAATCAAGAGATAGTCCTAAGCTGAAACTACTTTGACAACAACTTTTTTTTTTTTTAGCTCTCCTCTGGTTAAGAATTTATATAGTGAAAACTCCCTTTCATAACACATTGAGAGATGCAGATGAGATTCATAGATAAGAGTAAGAACAGAGTAAGAACATGAGACAAAGAAACAGCAACAATAGGAAAATTTTTCACATGGTTTGGTGAAGGTGGGGTAACTTTCTCCTTAGATATTGTTTCCTTCAAATTCCTGGAAATCTTCATTTTCAAGTCACAAGATGATGTACTGTTCCAGTAAGATTATGTTGTTTTGTTCATCTGTGTCACACTGTCACATGAACCTGACTCTATACACTGAAGTTTTTTTCACACACGTTGACTGGAAGCCCTGATGCTATTTTTTTTTAACAGCATGGTTGAAGATAGTTTTGTTCTGAAGGTATCTTTCTAAAGACAAAATCTCTAGCTTGTAGCATGTGCTAATAAAGTTCTTTGTTTCCTTGTATTGCTCTGAGAGAGAATTGCTCAATCTGAACATGGCTCTTTTTGAACAAAGTAATTAGGTTTTTATAATATTGAAATTGACCTCCTTTAAACAAATCTGATCAAAGAAATCAAAGACTAGATGTGTGGGTGCCTTGTGACTATCTCAAAAGGTGAGAGTTTTCAGTTCCAGGAAGTTGGATGTGAGATTTAGAAGATGACAGGCAGTGTCATCTTCTTTTGCAAGTTCATTTTGGAGAGTCTCTACTATTTTCTAGTTGAGTTTTAATAGTGCTAGTCATACATTTCACTAAACCAGAAAGGCAAGGATAGTAAAGGCAGTGAAAATGGTGTGAAACTGGCAAATGGCATAAACCCAGAACACCTGACCGATGAAATGGGTTCCTTGATCACTACAAATTTCAAGAGGACTTCTCAAGCTAAGTGTAATATTTTCTAAAGAACATTGACCACAGAATAGGCAGTAACCTATTTATGAGAGAAATTCTCGGTCCAGTGAGAAAATATACTGAACATAGATTGACGTCAGTGAGTCACTGGACAATTTAAAATATCAAGGAGTTATTCAGAGAGTCTTCCCTGGATTGTATTTTGAATAAGTGTGGCATGCAAGCTGGTATTTGTTGCAATTTGTTTAGCATTTCTCCACTCATATTGATCCATCAATGCTATCATTTTACTGGTAGACTAGTGACTTATTTCAGGTATGGTGATTAAATGTGTATATTTATTTGTCAATCAATAGTCTCACAATGTGACCAAAAACAAGGAACAAAACATTTGGAAAGTATGTTACTGTATATTTTTCCTCTCAAAATTCATCTCATAATAACCACCATAGGTGCCATACACAAATAATGAAACTATTAGAAATCAAGTTATTGTGATCTAAACTACTATGATCTAAACTATTATAAATCTAAACTCTATGAGATACAAGGTAATTTCTTTTTACACAAAATTTCCTACATAGAAATTAGAGCAGTGGTGATTTTTCTGTGAATATTAACAAATTATAATTCTCAAATAAATGTTCTTTGTCTCCCAATGATTTAAAATCAGGGTATCATCTATTATTGGAAATTACAATGTGAATTTTAAGTTAAATTCAGTTTTTTAAAATCACCCTCCCTGAAATACAGATTTTTATCAGCATATTTAGATTTATAAATATTGTGGCATGATAAAGTAATAGTCTATATAAATAAAAATCTTGCTTGCAATATCAAAATTTATAAGCTTAATATATAATTAGGTAAAATTATTGTATGCCAATTATAGTTGAGATAACTGTGCTTGGTTATCTTTAGATACAAGGGGATATCAATAATACAGAAGTCTAAATTCATGTCAGAAACTCTTCAAGTTCCTAAATTATTAAAAAAAAAATGGACCATGGTAATGAATTGGAATTTCAAATAGAATGTGTATACAGTGTATGCTTTGCAAGGAAACAAAGAAAATATTAGGTATACATGGAACTAGTAATTAGAGTGGTAGGATCTAAATCATGTTATAATGACAAAACACTAAAAATAGAGAATAGTGTTTAAATGAGATCATATTTAAATCAAAGCAAGAAGAAAGCATTCAAACAGTTTATATTAATAGGAACTATGTTTTTTAAATTGTATACATGAGTAGCCTGAAAAATGATATCTATGATTGTCATTTAATCTTGAGTAATGTACATATGTCTGGGCAATATGGATACAAGTATAAAGAAAAAAGGGACTCAGTGACTTGTAGTCTATCATTTTTTAGCTTTTAATTTTATTAGCTTGCTGGCTTTTTTTTTTTTTCTGAGTACTTTATATTTTATTTAACATTAGTGACAACTTGCTTTGCAAGTGGGAATTTTCACTATGTCATATGTCCTTATTTTGGGGTTCGGTAAGAGGACCGCATTGGGAAAGGATTTTAAGTCACTTGGAGAGTAGATGGAAGGCTGCAAACTTGAAAAACATTTTTGCCTCTGATATGCAGTCAGAAAATTCTGCAATTAAAGAGTCCTGCTGAAAAAACAAACAAACAAAAATATTTATTTATTTGTTACAATAGTCTGAAACTCTCCTTCTGGCACTTAGATTTTCTTCTCTTGAAAATTATTTATTTGAACATAGTACTCTTAATCATCATTGATGGATTCAGAGAATCCAGTATATCAATACAGTAGAACATTGGTCCCATCTGAGTTTGAGAGTATGAATTCATTTATTGATTCCTCTTCCATCCCAGTCTATCTCCAGAACTTAGTTCCATCAGTTGAGTTATTGAAATACATTGGTTCACAACCCTCATGATCCTATGCACTATTTTTAATTTAGAATTTAATTTAATTTAGAATTTTAACTTAAACTCCATATTTACTTTCCTGAGATTAAAGTCACACAAGTATAATCTAGCTACAGATACATCTTTTAAATGATATAACAAATGCAAAGAAGAAATAAAACAAAAGCATTTATAAGATCAGTATAATATTGAATAATATAACAAAAGCTTTTAGTATGCATTCAATGTATAAATGATTGAACAAAACTCTACAAACAATATGAAAATGTAGTAAAATAGTTAACATCATATATAGAATCACCACAGACAGATAAGATTTCAATTCATGTAAGTAGATACAGGCTTTCTGTACCTTTGCCATACAATTAAATGCCGTTCATTCCATGTTTTCTAAAGGTGATAGTCTTAGACTTATAGATTAATAATTTTAATCTAAGGATAATTTTAGCATAATCTTGGACTACACAATATTCATAGTTTTAACTGCTTTCTTTTCATTTAAAATATTGTTTTTTTATAACTGTGTAACAAATACTTTATGTTTAATGTATAATATAGTTCAGACCGAGATGTTGATAATACAGATTTTTTATCTGCAGGATACGTTAAACTTGTCATACAGGCTAAGGGCTGATTCTTTGTTGTTTATGTATGACATTCTGTAGAATAGTAAGCACCTGTAATTTTTACCCCAAAACACTAGTATAGAGGCTTCTGACCCATGAGATGGATGGTACAGGGGATGTAGAGATAAAGGTTGAAACAGTGAACAGATCATGAAGGTGTCTTTTATACAGACAGCTTCAAGAACTGAATTTATGCAGTACAAAGATAGAATTGAGTTTACCAGACTGCAAGTACAAAAAGGATATTTTTGAGACAGCAGCAGAAGCAGTGCTTATTTATGACTCAGATGACAAGTTTGGGCACAGTGGGAGATTGATCAATCTCTCCAGCATTTTGGGGGAAACTCATGTCACTCCAGTACAGCAATAACAGAAAAGAATGAAATATGCCTGAGATGCAGCAAGGTGCCGCAACCTCTGGAAGATAGTACTCTAAGAAAGAATATTCCAGGAAAAGAATTAGTAAGCATTCTGTGGTCTAAAGTGGTTTCACAGGCTATGGATATTAAAGAGAAAGAGCCAAAATATCTCCAGGAACTTCACAAAATAACTGGGAAAAACACTAAGGTAGTTTGAGCAGCTGCAGCTGAAGAGCATTAAATCAGCAAAACTGGAGCATTATGTTAATGTGACTTCACGTGTCCCAGGATCTGAAAAAATTCTGGTGATATTGGTTCAGCTAATTCAAAAACTTATTAACTTCTTAAAGCACCTTGTGTGCTTAGAAGGATAACCATGGCATATAGTATCCCTTAGTTAAAAAAAAAAAAAAAAAGTACAAACACAAAACCCTGTTCCCTAAACCTACCAGAGTTTTTTGAAATCTACACAAAGAGATAAACCATGATGACAACAACCCTAGGCAGTGTAATAATATGTGTTTCATAAATGAAGATTAAATGGGTCATCGGTTAAGTTTTAAGTTTCTTTGGAAGAAATTAACACAAATCTAGATCACAGAACCATGGGAAGAGTACCAAGCCGTGAGACTGAAAAGTGATAACAAGTAAAACATGGAAGACTGTGCAGGAAAGAGCCTATGTTTTTCTCTTAGAAGTTGTATTTGGTCAATAGACAAACAGATGATAAACAAATGGAGATCATTGATCAAGGGTAGGAGAGTGTTAAAAATAGCAGGCTAGCACAATGATGGTACTGAACATAATTTTAGTTCATTGAATTAATGACAAGACAGATGTATTTATCTATAGCATATAAGTATGATTTTGCCAGCTAAACATTATGCACACAAGAAGGAAGTCTATATTTAAGGCACACCCTAAACAGTGGAAATTATGCTACCTCTTCTTCATAGCACAGTGATTTCTTAAATTATTTGGAATTCTTCTATATGGAAGATATTGCTACACACATGCTTAAAAGCATGCACCTTGCATATATGCACATTATACATGTTTGGATGCATGACATGTATGTTCATGTGTACACATATGTCTACAAGTATGTATTCCTTTTATTCTCATACATGCAGCCATTTATGTATATGGATATAAATTGCTGAGTACTTATTTCATATTTTGACCTATAATTCAATACAATATTATTGAGTTGCTTGCTTAAATTGTTACAGCTTCAGTCACTGAAAACTTTATCAGCTGATTCTTATATTCCTGTAACTTGCTTGAACCAATGTGTATATGTATGTGTGTATGTGTGTTCATACCAGTACTATCATGTGCATTATTTGTCTCAGTCATAGAATCAGCTATTTCTCTGAGGAATGCTTGGTTATTTTTAATGGAGAATGGCATTAGAAACTAAGACCTGGGCACTAGATATGTTCAGGGTGTCTCCTTTTAATGATAATTCTCACTCATCTCTCACACTATCATAGCTGGGATATAAATTGAAGAACTTGGAGCTTCCTTGACTTTTCTGAGTCATGAAACACTGCAAACTCTGCAGACTTTCCTTTTCTCTCTGGCTGTGTTAAAAACACTTCCCACTAACCTGCCCCATTTAACTACATAATAGTTAAAAATATGATTTGCAAGGGTTTGAATTTCAGTTCTATAAATAAATGATTATATGACCAAGAATAGACTATTCAATCTCTCTGTGCTTCATTCCTTATCATGAAATAATAGTACAAATATTTTTATAATAGGAATATTGAATCAACTGCAGAATTATGAAAATTATATCAACGTATCTAAAATTTCCATACAGTGTCTAGCATAAAATAAGCAACCTACAATACTTGCTTCTTATTTTCTGTATCCTTAGTGTGAAGAGTATTACTTAATAGCTTAATTATAATTTATTAATATCTTTAAGGTTTTGAATGAATTACAGCAATCAAAACCTAACCATGCATATACACACTCAACTGCAGTTTATTTTCCATTCTTGTGTTTATTTATTCAACACATTTATTGAAAGTCTACCATCTGCTCCATAGAGCTACTAGAATTATAATTATAAACAAAAAAGCAAAGCCTTTGCTCTCATGAAGTTTACATTCTGGTGAGGAAACAGGCAGAAAGACTAAAACACAGGGACACATCATCACAAGTGGTGACAACTGATACACAAAAAAAGAGAGGGACTTACATAGAGTGAACTCTTTCATGAAACTGGGTTGTTTATACTTTTAGAGGGTAATCACTAAACGTAGATGAGATACTTGAGCATTTTGAATAAAATAAAGAGTGAACCCATGAAAATATCTTGCAGAAAACACTTCAGAAAACAAAGAAATAGGAGAATCGTGAGATAAGATTGGAAAGTTATGGTGACAAGGTAAAATTCCATTGTGGGAATTTAAGCATCAAAAGAATCCAGTGGGAAAAATGTATATATCATGCAATTTCTGTGCTTAGAAAATCTCACTAGCAGCTTTGTGAAAAGTGAACTGGGGTGAAGAGTGAACTGTGGAACTGGAACTATCTATCTATCGTTTTATTTCAGGAGATGTGAAGGTGACTTAGAATAGTGTTATGCTGCAAGAGGTATTTAGATTCATGATATGTTTCTCATCTATTTTGATTGCAGTTGAATAAAAATAATAATCAGGATATGAAGTTAGAAGAATGCAGATGAATTGTTCACAGAACTTAGTAGTCATAGAAAGCTGCTGATGTGTTTAAATGTAGATTGCTGGCCTGTATCTTCTGAGTCCTGATTTAATATGGTCTCAATGAAATCTGATAACTCTTTTCTAACAAGTTTCTAGGAGATGCTGATGCTGGATCCCTCTTTAGGGGTCTTTGCCTTTAGAGGATAAAGAGGATGAGGAGGTTAATTCTATTGGTTATGGGATATAAATAACAACCTAGCAGAATTTCTTTTTACATTTTAAGAATTGTATTATTTTGATTATGGTAATGTTGTTTTATAAAACTGTATATGATTTATGATTATAAGTCAACACCTCTTGAGCTGTCTGATACCTCACCACACACACTACAAAGGCACCAAAAAACCTGCATTGTCAATTGTCCACCTTGTCGTTTGCTTCCCAGTCCTTACCTCCCATTCTGGTGGCACTGATTCTGCAGTCACATTTCTAAAGCTATTTGGTTTAGTTTTGTCTGTATTTTTGTTTTGTTCTTTGTCATCCATGTACGTGTGAAAACATCTAGTATTTCTCTTTTCTTTTGCTTTTATTCACCTAATCTATTCCTCTCTTGTTCTATCCATATTATCACCAGTTCTTTGAAAAGATAATAGCCAAATCTCTTTAAACTTTTATCCCATTTTTACTTTGTGTCTTGTAATAGAAAATATTTATTAACAGAATGCTACAGGCATATATAGTTTGCAACTATATAAACTACTATGTATGTGAGAGTTTATCTTAATAGTAATATATGATTAAGAGTTTAGAGACTTGGTCTTAGGAAATGAATCTAAATTTAGTTTGAGTCAGTGTATCTGTGGACATAATTGTGTGCATTAATTGGTTGAAAAACAGCTGTATAATAGTATAAAATACTGGAGAAGGAATTATCTAAAATTGCTATAAGTAATGATTATGCCTCAAGTTGTAAAATACAAACAAAATTTTCCAAATAATCAATGAAGAAATTGAATTCTGAGGTTAGTATTACATACTTTATGGCATGTAGACATTCAATATTTTAATGTACTAGATATAGCAACATAATGTAAAAATTACATCCCTAATAGATCCTTTTATGATTTTGAAAAATTACAGTCTTGATAGTCATCATTATATTTTAGTTTTTATTTCACATATATTTGTGTTAAAGAATACATTAGTTAGATCACGGAATATATTACTTTTCCACTTATTTTTATCTGTAATAGTAACAAGGAGAGTGTGAAATTTGTTTATAAATAATTTGTATAATATAAACTGGCTTTTTAAGATCCTATACCTCTATCATATACAATGTTGTAAACCAATGTCAGCTTATAAAATACAACCTCAAATATTCACTACATTGATTCTCATCTTTTACTGACTGTGTAAAATGAGTAAATCCCTGGGATTGCAAAGATGTGAAATTTATATATAAATAAATTAAAAATATATATATTTAATTTCGTCAATTCAAATATTCAGTCAACTAAAACTTGCAATCATGAATTTTGACTTCGTTAATAAGTTTAAATAAGCCAAATGCTCAGATAAATGATTTGATTGCTTATATGGCCATAACCTCTAAATATCTTCTCATTAAAGTCTTTTTGCAGGGCCGGGCATGGTGTCTCGTGCCTGTAAGCTTCAGCTGATGATGCACTCGGGGCTAGGGATCGTGGTTCGAGTCCCATCTGGGGCCCTTAATGAGATTTAGTTCCAAAAAAAATAGCTGGGCGTGGTGGCGCACACCTGTAAACCCAGCTACCTGGGAAGCTGAGGCTGTGGATTGCGTGAGTCTGTGGTACTCCAGGCAACGAGAGCCTGTGGTTCCATGGGCAAAAATAGTATGACCTAGCCTCAAAAAAATAAATAAATAAAATAAATAAGAAGGGAGGCTGAGACTGGGAATGACATGAGTCTCAAAAATTAGCTGGGTGTGGGCCCAGCGTGGTGGCACATTCCTGCAAGCAGCAGCCTAGGAACCACAGCCAGGGCCAGGGATCGCAGTTCGAGTCCTGCTGGGGGCCACGTAGAGAGACCTAGTCCCAAAAAAATAGCTGAGTGTGGTGATGCATGCCTATAATCCTAGCTACCATGGAAGCTGAGGCTGGGGATTGCTTGAGTCTGTGGCACCCCAGGCAATGTGAGCCTTGATTCCATGGGCAAAAATGCAAAAATAGCGAGACCTAGTCTCAAAATATATAACTAATAAATAAAGTCTTTTTGCAAACATTTTAATGTACTTATATAGATCTCTGACATCTTATTATAATTTTCCTTTAATATGCCTCAACATTCCTATTTTTATCTCTTTTAAATTATGTGTTTACCACTAAAAATTTAATATAATAATGCTTCAAAAACTATTCTGGTATTAGGGGCTTAGGGTTGAAGAAGAGGGGAGTATAAGTAAGAAAGGGAAAACATGAGATCATGCTGTGCATTTTCATCTGGTTGCTAATTTTTTTTTCTTTGCAAATTGGCAATAATGCCATTGAAGGAAGATTCCCTTTGTAAGGTTGTTTTATGAGCACCGTTCATTAGTTTTCATTTCCCTACACTGAATTTCAAAACCCACTTAGCTGTCCATATTCCTAGTTTCTCCATGCCATTCCATTTTTTACTATGAGCCCCTTTGCAATGATTGGCTTGTCACTCCTTTCCAATAATCAGTGGATTTCATCATGTAATGCACACTCTATTGTTTTTCGGGGGGTGGAGGGTGGGGTGGGCAGCAGTTCCTCTGCTTTCCAGTCTTCTGGCATTGCCTGGGAAACATCCATCTTCACCTGCTCCACAAGTTTTTAAATTCACTCACAGATTAACCTTGACTAACCTATATTTTCCAGTGACTAGAACTCAATAGAATCCTTATGAGAGTGAGATAAATCTAAGGCTAAGTTTATGTGTCCTAAATAATGAGATTTCATTCTCTACGTTTTTTTCCTTTGTTGCTCAGAGGTTGATACTGAATATATGATCTAATTAAGCTTTAAAATACAGTGAAAAAAAGAGAATGTGAGCAAACAGCTTTCTCTGAACATGATTACAGGAATTCTGCCTGTTTTTAAAAGCAAAATAGTCTAAAATTTGTTAACGATTTGCCCTTAAATGTTTCCTCAAATCAAATCTCTCCCCCACACATTTAGGGCAAAGCAGATTGTTTCTCAATCATGCATTCATCAAAAATACTAAAACTTTTTTTAAACTCATTTTCACTATTTTAATTAACTATTTTTGGATTGATAGTTTGAAAAAAACATAATAATCCCGGTGTATTAGACTATAGCTATAAGACACTTTACATCCGTTAAAAAATTATTTTTAATGTATTTCAGCTTCAACAGGCCAATTTTGATTGAACAGAGAAAAAAACCTTAAAGCTATAGCCATTATTTAAATGACTAAGCTTAAAAGCTGTGTAACTGCTATGATATGGCACAAGGGTACTCTATTATGGAGAAACAGGAACAGATTGTTGGTGTTCTCTAGGAAGACAATATAATCTTATCTATGGCCCTTTCATAAAGCAAATATCAATATCTGTATAATTTTGTAAAGAATGTTCAGACTATTGTTTTAATAGATGCTTAAATTTGGTTCCCACATTTTTATACACAATTTTTATAAAATGCAAACATGATAGATCATATACAAAGTTACTTCTGAACTCTCCTTCCAGTCTCAATGGGAATCTCCTGAATCAACAGGAACTTAGACATTATGTCTTAGACTTGCTGTCTGCCAAACCATACTTAAGTTGAACCATCTGTATCAGTTTTACGGTAAAACTGATGAGATTTTGGGAAAGGCATGAGATTTTCTATAAGTACATAAGTATTATAGTTGGCAAAACTTTACAAATTATTATATCTTGCAAAAAATAATTCATATATATACAATCTGAAAAGTGTATTTGTCATACTCTAAGTTAGATACAGACATCATTAAGCATTTCTAATGTACTAACGTTTGTCTTAATTAGGTCTTTTTCATGTGTGCGTTGTCATCAGTTGTACATATGTATATAAGTTGTCATCAGTTTCAACTATGGATTTAAAAATTGAATATATAGTATAATTACATGTAATTGAACATGTGTATAAAATTGTAGATATAAGAAACTCTAGAAATAGAGTTAGATTTTTCGGTAAAGAGTATTGAATGGCCTCCAAATGTTTCACATAAATATGAGGTACTCTGTGAACTAAGTGTCAAGAGAAGGGTTTTTTCACATATCCTTGTCCCAGTATTTTTTAAAAAAGCAAATAAACCAGTTTTTCTTTACTAAATAACTTTTAATAATCTCAATTTCCTCCAAGCTTTAGACTTTTATTTCATCCAAATAAATATCACTTTTTAAAAATTATTTATATATAAATTTTACAACATTGTAATCTCAAGGATTTGCCCCCCCCTCCCCTCCCTTCCTCTCCTTTCCCTCCTGTTCACAGTTATTCACTTCATTTTGGTGCTTAACTTGCTTTGACTTTCCTCAAGGCTTTTGTTTATTTGTTTTTTCACTATATCCCATACATTAGTGAAACCATTTGGTTTCTGCCTTTTTCTTTTTGGCTTGTTTCTGCTAATATGATTTCTTCTAAATACATCCATGTTTTTATGAAATCGTCAAATTTGTCATTTTTAATTGATTCCATCCTGTATATATACCACATTTTTTTTCCAGTACAATGTTAAAGAGTAGTGGGGAGAGTGGGCATCCTTGCCTGGTTCCAGATCTCAACTGGAATGATTTTAGTTTTTCCCCATTTAGGATGATATTTGCCAAAGGTTTGTCATATATGGCTTTTATTATGTTGAGGTAAGTTCCTTTAATCCCTAATTTTTCAAGGGCTTTTATCATGAATGGATGTTGGACTTTG